>JAYDZF010000026.1:11221781-11235957 GCA_034509105.1 Microcambeva barbata | reverse complement strand
GTTACAAATTACATTTTGAGTGATGTAATCAGTAATCTGTAAGGGATTACATTTTAAAAGTAACCTTCCCAACACTGACTGTAGGGCATATGTTACTTAGAACACCAGCAACTTTCTTCTTCAGGACATTCCAAACGATTTTACTAGATATTTTTATGTTGATTAAAATATATGTTGATTAAAATGATTCATGTTGATTATTCTTCTAACTATAAATGCACTACTTATTGTCCTGAAAATATCTATGTAAAAGGACACTGGAACAACAAATCATGACTATTCCATTACTTTTGCTCACAAGTAAAATTTGGTGCTTATAATGGGTATCGCTTCTTTAATTCCAATCCATTTCATGGTCACAATTAAAATGAAAATGGAAAAATAAAAGGTAAACGAACGTCGCCACCTACTGCCCATTTCTTTTTTATTTTTCACTTGTTATTTTCAAGCTGTTTAGGAGGGGTGGAGCTACCTACATAGGGCGGGGCTACCCTTTCCACTTCTCTTGAAACCACTATGGAAAAAAAGAACAAATTGACAAATTATACATTTAATATTGTACTTTTTTCCTGTAGGAAATGATTTCTACAGGAAACTATACGTCATCCACCGCAACAACAAATACAGTAGCATGAATTGTAACAAAAATAAAAAAGATCACATAGTTTTCTAAAACAGCTGCACATATTATCTATGTTATTTACTGATTAAGATTCTGTTCTTTGTAAATGATGCTTCAAATAATACTTGTGTACATTACTGAGTATCCAGAAAACGTCTTTGTGATCACATTATCACACGTTATCATTCCAAATCAATGTAGGCTCATTACCCCTTTGGCCAAACTCACCTTTTCCCGATTCCCGATGTCCCACCCACTGCTAATCAGCATATATTTGCATGTTATTAGCCTGAAAATTAAAAGTGAAACTTTTCATTTTTTATTGAAATGCCTATAGAGCTGAAAACTGGAGCTTAAAGCTTTATCTTTTCCATTTTTTCATTTTAATATTGTTGAGATAATTGCTCACACGTTTGGAAAAAGCAATGACAAATGATGATAATGAGCATTTGCATTTTTCATCTTTCATCATTTTTAATTTTAATTTTGGCAGGACATACCTCCCATACATGTTCATTCCAGTAGTATGTAAAAGTTGTCAAAAAAATTTTGAATAAATAACAAACTTAACAGCACATGAAGTCATATTTGAAGATAAAGTACATTTTAATGCAGATATTTTAAGGGGATTGAAGGGGCTTTTTAATTAGATATGCCACCGTATGTCTCATTTGCAGCTATCATATTATGTGAACAAGTTAACTTACCCAGCATGCTCATTTTTCTGCCTTTATTTTGTTGTTATAATTAAGACTTGAGTATTGCGCAACACCTTCTGCAAAAAAAAGCTGAGAAGGTTCAGACACCTATAGGCCTGCCTCCCTCAGAGACAAGAATAAGCACTTGCACTCACATAATGTACCACTACTTTTTGGAGGACTATCACTCGAGTCCTGTATGAAGGTTTAGTAAATGCAAAAAGTAAACGAGGCGGGAACCTTTAGCGCAGCCCACAATGACTAATCGCGTCATCGAGCGCGTGCTCCTCCGGGCACCGCCCACACAGAGATCCCGAAGGATTCTTGAACAACGAAGTAATTTGCTACGCTATTTATTTTAACGTTTTGGATTTATCTTCAGTGGACATTTACCACTAATAACAGAGGGATGTGCGGTAGCTGGATTCGCTGCCTGTGTAAGTACTGGCGCTACTGTTTCTTGCTTTCTCTCACCTCACACACATGCACACACACACACACACACACACACAATCACGCGCATGAGTCAGTACTGTATATCGTTGTTTCTGTTTGCTTGGACCGGAACACCGGTGACGCAGCGGATTTAATAGGGTGGACGAAATAAAAACCGAGCAACAACATGGTCTCAGAAAAGCTTTTTATAGAATAAATAAATAATAACAATAATAAGCGCTTAACTGAAAATGCTAAACAAATAATGTAAATAATCATTCATAACAAAAGATAACTGTTTCTGACGTCACTGTTTTGAACAGGGTAAAGATGCGGTACACTGATTATTTGTATAGTTTAATACCGTGTCTCTGGTCTGATAGCTAAAGTAACCTATTTTAACTTTGACAGTTTGTTTATATAGTCAATATACAAAGTACCTGAAGGACTGGAACACTACTCTGATTATAACGTTAAACAGATACGTTACGCTGTTGCCTTATGTTTCGACAAAAATTAAGTTTTTATTTGCTTACTCATAATGGACTGCAATTACTCATGTAGATATGTGTCTGTGATATGGGACGGGAACTCACAGCTATTTTTGTGTTATCAAATTGACAAAGCCGAGCAGGTGCAAAAGGCAGCACAAACTGACGCCCTGGTGACATATATGACCTTAATGTGGACAGACTGGGTAATAGGATAAATGCTTGTACTTGCAGCGTATCCTTAGAATTAGTGTTTAGTCGACCATGTTAGCTTATACTTGACCATCAATCCTTTCATTTTTAGCTTCAAGGCCTTCCAAATTATCACCCATATTTTCAAGTTTTCAGATGTACATATGGGTATTACTTGCCTACTAGAATAATGATTATATGTGACAAGGGCATCTAAACGTATTTGAACCAGCTAAAAAAACTACAAAACCATCATGACCCTCATAGCCTGCCAAATTGCTAGTCTGCTGTCTTAAAAAGATGACAATACATCTTCATTTTCTATGTTTAGCAGACAACTTTACCCAAAGTGACTTACAGGACTGTTACTGAATACAGTTTTTTCAATCAAGGGTTAAGGGCATTGCTCAAGGGCCCTAAAGCAGCAACCTAGCAGTGGTGGGACTTGAAACTGTGACCTTTTGATTTTGACAAAACATTTTTTAAACCAGAATGATCATATATGATAAGTGCAGACAACATAACAAATATTTGATTTATATAAATACAATTAATATACTTTAAAACATTGTATTGTATAGCAATAAATGTGAAAACAATGTTCAACTGCTTAATTATTTGCTCCATTTTAATAGAAAACAAGCCTGGACTAAGTAAATAAAATACATTGTAATTAGGTGGGTCACCTTGTTTTCCAAGTGAGATTAATTGGCAATTTAGTCCATGATCGTGTTAGGTATCACTTAAAACGTGACATCAAAATCCTTAAAAAATCTTTAGAGCAGTTAGTGCAACCCAGCAAATGAAAATATGTCGAATGTATAAACACTGTGCACCAAAGCAAGCAGCTTAGAGTTCAAAATGCTTTTTTCTGCATTGCAGTGGTCTAACACAGAGAGCTCAAGCAATCTTTCATCTGAGGTGGAACCTTTGCAATGCCACTGACTTGACGAAGTGTCCAACAGACACAACTATGCAATGACTGAGACAGTGCAGGGTTGGAGATGTTCATTGCTGCTGCAAAAGGCAATTTCGACATTTTGTCAAAGCTACTACAAGTAAATTAAACTGAGGCATGTTGTTCAATTGAATGCGTTGAGGAATATCTGGTCAGTGCAGGAGTGGTGCAAAAAACTTAGGAAATGCTAGTTTGGGGAAAAGTGCTTTGACTGAACAGGTATAAAACTATTGCTGAAATAACGAGAGTTCGTTTATTATCTTACCAAGACTTTAGCAAAGCTTAAAAGTTTATAATAATAGAGTTCAGAATAGTAACACAGCATCACTGTGTCTGTGTACAGTTGTAACCACTAGATGGCAGTGACGTAAAGGATATAGTTCCACTTATTCGGCACACTACATTTTATTTATTTAAACTGCATACTCTCTGTTTTTAATTAGCTTGAGAACACCAGTTGGATTACATAGCAGTAAATACATGTAGGAACTGATACACTATAATTTGTTTTTGTGAGAATGGTGACCGAACTAAAACTATTCCAACTGAACTAGAGATGAGATTTGAGCTAGTGAGATAAGTTGAGATCTGAGTTTCAATCATTCCCTTATTACGTCAATACAAAAGTGTTTACTGTTTGTATATAAAAAATGGAGTCAGAACTTAATTATGTGGGGATAAAATTCCGGCTATAGATTTAATTATATTAGTAGTATTCGCATAGAGCACTTTTCCAAACAGCTATAAATCAACCCATTTTATTAGCTGTGACAAATCATTTGGAGATCCTTCAATTAAACAATGAAGTTCCTCCTTTCTTGTCTCATCCTTTAATGTACTGCTTTTCCGTTACAGTATGCCTGCCAGTAAAATAATCCTGTCAGACATCCAGTTACACACCATCAGAGGTGTATAAGCATGTATGTGCTTGTGCTAGGGATGGCAATGACTAATACTTAAATATCAGGTTTAAGTGCTGTACAATTTACCTGATCCACTCTTCCTCTATATTTTCAGAGATTTATTGTGTGTGTTTTGTCTGAAAATGTGAACCAGTAAGAACAGGTCAAATGTCTGTGCAAGCATAAAGTTACATACACATCATGTAGAAAATATTGAGACCATTTGAGCAGTTTAGTTAGGCTTAAATATGTGGTTTGAAAAATCAATTACAAATAAATGAATATATGAGATATTAATACAACTTATGTTCTTTCACCTGGGATTGTTGTAGTCAATGTAATTGTTGTCTAAGTGGTTGTGACACTCAAGAACATGTTTTGAACCTAGCCTTTAGGCTAGAGTCATGTTATGAGTCAACATAATATACATAGAACATATATTGGAAATGTAGTTTAGAACGGAACAAGTATGTAAGTTTAGATAAAAAAAAAAACATCAACTGTTCATTCTAGTGCCTGAACGAGAACGTACCAGTTAAAAGCTTAAACTGATATGTTTGGTTTTCATTGCAAAACAAAAGTGTGCGATAAATCATGTCATGGCCAAAATTCAAAACACAGCAAAAATGTGCTTTTAGTGGTCTTTCAGTCGTTAGCACCATCTCTGTTCCTGTATAGTGCAGGGAGTATTCGACCATTCTACCAGGTGAGATTTCGATCTAGGTTTAAAAAAATCAAATGAAGTGAACTTAAAAGGGGATAAGGAGTGATGCTTCATCACTTTCCCCATTGCGTGCGATGTGGGTTAAGATTAAGTTTTATTAGAGAGCTGAGAAATCAATATATAATTGTCAGGTGTAAGTAATGTTAACAGGAAATTGTTGATTGTCATTTATTTGTGAATCAGCTGTGTTGTTGACTTGTGAGCAGACTTGAGTGCCTATCTCTGATCCACTGTTGGTTTTTGGGTCAAAAAGTGAAGTCTCCCGGACTTTTACTTTGTTATTTCTCTGGGGAAGAAAAGTAAAGTCATTTTTCCTCGTCTTACCTAAGTAATATACATGCTGGTCTGTTATCTGCCTTAGGAGTTGTATATCATTACTGTTATCTATACCTTGCGTGGAGTGGCATAAAGCACACTATCTTTAGATTCGTGAAGGCCACTTCCTGTGCTCTAGCTGGGTCAATTAAAATGTATCCTCTTCTGTTTTGTCTCTTTATACACCCACATCATGTGATAACATGATATGTGTTCAGTGTAAACAGAATTGAAGACACCCAGAGATGCTGGTTCACCTGATACAGTAAAACTAATATAACAGACATCACTTGTTGTTTTAGTGCATTGTTGAAAATGACATGTACGGGTATATTTCAAAACAGTAACGCACGTGCACCCTTATTCGTCGGTCAGCACAACGCTATGTAGTTCCAGATTTATCCTACAGGGGGCAACAGAGACAAAACAAGCAGTCATCATGCTATTACCAAGTGTTTGTCATCAACAGCTGTTTCGTTTTTTCTGACTACCTCAGAAAAATGAACATTATTGATAATCATTATATTGTTGCTCAATTAAACAGATTTAATACAAAGTTACATTGTTAATTTTGTTTTATTTGGCTTGGATTATTTGCCTTTTTACATTACAACATTCGGTTGGTTAATGTTAATTATCCTATCATTCTAACATAAACATGTGTTGGTGTGTGTGTGTGTTCGCTGTGTGGACACTCATAAAAGATGGTTTCGTTTTTCACTTTGAGGGTGGCGTTAACCTTAATTGCACACTGTCTACATTTCCTAAGCAAAGGATCCTGAGTGTGAAACACCTCCCCTTATACATGTGTAGCCTCATGCTCACTGCCAACACCAGTTAAATTATACAGATTTTTACAGATTAAAAGAGCATAGTGGGTCTGGTTGAAACATGTCATTTGCTTAACATTATTCAGTTGGTAAGTACAGACCTGAACTGATAACGTAGGTCTCGCTTCTGTTGAGAGTCAGGTTGGATGATAGGTAGATTAAACATTTAATTAAAAAAAATATATATATATTGTACTATGCAGTCAAGTGATTACATGATGTGTATCTCTTGATGTCAAGTTTTAAGTGTGATGAAAAATGGACCATCCAACTGCAGAAGATTTGCAAATATGAGACCTTTTAAGAAAATAACCCTAATCATAAATATTATATTATACATATAAATTATATTATACATATAAATATAATGTTTGTTATGGTTAAAAAAAAAATCTGTGACAAGTGCTGGTGAGCATTAGTTTCTCATTGTTACTACTTAGGAAATGACCGCATTAGTCACAGAAAAAGAGTCCTGTTTTCAGAAACCTGTTTTCAGAAATACTTTTGTAGAACCAAAGCCATCGGAAACCCACAGTCCTCAGCCAGCCCTCCCCCCTTCACAGGATGCTAGGGGTCAGATGCCAGACCTATTGACACAAAGCTTAATTTTAGTTTAGGTATTTTTCAGTGATACATTTTACCAGTAAACAACAAATCACTAGTCATTAACTAGTAAAGTAGTTTTTTTTTCTTTTAATACATACTTCAAATCTACATTGCTTGAGTTTGTGTTACGCATTCTTTTGTATTCATATGTAAATGTGTTGTGGTGTCAGGTTATGACCCCTTTGGCCATACATCTCTGCCTTGAAAGCCTTTAAACATTCCCCACTCTACCCCCACACACTAATAGATTTTCTTATGTATAATTATGTCGTGCAAAAGCTTTTAATTGGCAAGTGTGGGCTGCGTTTCTGATAGAATGAGATAACATTTGTTTTAGAAGCGCGTCATTGGAAACAAATCGAGTTCAAATCATAGCTGAGTATGTAAAGTGAGATCAAGTGAAACTTCAGAATTTTGGTTTGCTTTTAAAAGCTTTGATGTGTGAGTGATCCGATCATAAAAGCCATTTGTTTTACATTGCTAAACTTTCACAGGGTGTCTGGTGCACAGTATGTATTTTATTATGTTGGTCTGTGTGTCAGAGAAAGAGGTAGAGAGGGGGTAAAGAAATGCACTAGGCCCTTGTTCTTAACTTGAGTGGTGGGAGGAATGTTAAGACAGGAACTGGAGTAAATGGGCCGCTAAACTTATCTCACCCTCCCTCTCACCTCCTGCTTCAACGGACAACCTATTGCCTAAAATGAGAGAAAAAGTTAAATGTGCTGCATTTAGTTGCAATTAATAAGTATTTAGCAAAGTACTTGCATAAACGTAATGGTACAGTGAGGAAAATTGCAGTGGCAGTCAGAAGTAGAAGTATTTAACTTTCCTCACCTTAAAAGGCATTACAATGTGTTTGGAACTAAAGTTCAACAGGAAATCTCAGTGACAGAAATAATTTAGACCTTTAAAACATTGACTTAACCTAGAGTTTAAATGAATAAAACACCTACATTTATTCACACTGTCTCAATTTATGTTTCATCCTTTATTGGGATCACTGTCTTAATAAAATTTTAATGATCGCCAGGGTTCAAGTTCATAATGTTGCATTAAGAAATGTACTGATTGACAATTGTCAATGTGGTGCACAAACTTTACAGTGAAACCCTTATTTTGGAACAATTTCTCGATTTGCTGTAAAAACTACAGAATGTAAGAGAATTTGATACCTTACAAAACACTGAGAAAACTTAAGTCTAGGGTTATATTAGTAACACTTCTGAAACATTTCACAATTAGCAGTTTAACTGGTAACAGATTCTAAATATTTTAAAAGAGCATCCACAAAAAGATGGGTCATGGTTCAGCAATTTGTGCTAAACTTTTTGGGAGAATTGTCAGTCCGACAAGATAATGAAAATACACATGGAGTCGAAGGAAAGCGCCGTGTATGATTATGAAGACCTCAGGCAGTGTTGTCTGAGAAACTGCCGTGGTACCGTGATAACTGCCAGTGCTTTGAGAAAGGGCTCCTGAAGTTCTCTGGCCCAAAGTCATGTTAGATGGCCTGGAAGACAGTGGAAATGTGTTCTGTAGATAGGCGACACTACGTACCAAGGAGAAAAGAGACCATACAGACGTTTACCAGTGAAAAGTCAAAACAGCATGTAATGACACAAGGATGGATGAATGCCCAAGGCTTGTGTTGGTATTTTAAAGAGACAAATGCTGTTCATGAGTTCCAAGAGCTTGGCTTTGTAGACACATATTGCTTGTACTTGACTGGTATACTTGCTGTCCAGATCTTTCGCTTTACTGTTGAGCCAATTAAATCCTCAATCTATCGTAGACCGATTTAAAAAGTCTTGACAGTTTTGTTTAATAACAGTAGGTTGCTTTCTTTCTACTCATGTAAATAAACAGATACAATGTTATAGCTGGGTGGACAATATGTATGACATAGTGTCAACAAATTTTCTTAAAGTTACAACTCGGTGTCCTTAAATTTATTTTGCAATTGCAAATGTTTTGCTTTTTTATTTTACTGGGCCAACTCTTGCAACAAATTTTTTATTTATTTAAGATTTTCCTTCCTCATCAGTTAAGTGGCTTAAACATTAGCCAGAGTGAAAGCTCTCTCTCTCTCTCTCTCTCACACACACACACACACACACACTTTTGGACAGTGTGCTGTGGGGAAAGGGCATAGAATTCATGTTACTGCCTGTTGCCAGGCTACTTTTTCACAAAGGGCTCCAGCTGTCAGTTCAGAAAGAGAGAGAGGGAGTATACAGGCGAAAGAAAGAAAGGTTGAGAAAGAGGGTGGGACAAGCCTTTAAGGGCCTCCCCTTTCTAAACATACTGCAGCTGGACTGAACTGTCACTCAGCACCTGGCCACATAACACACAAACCCACACATATGCCACATATTCCATTTTGTTGGCTTCTGCATACAGTAGCCCAGCTGACCTCCAGGTGTGCATGCACCACATGTTTCTGCCTTTTTTCAACTACTATGTTGCCAGTACTTTTTTAAAGCAAGTTGTGCTCACTAAATGTGCCTGCTGCCTAATCCACAAGGCTATACATCATGAAGTACTTGACTCAGGATCAGCATGCCCAGAGGTAATAAAGGGGTAATCCATGTGTTTCAATGCTAAAACAAGGAACAAATACAAAAGAATGGGGAGTCTAGAGGCGAAAGAAGGTAGAGGATAGTGGAGTGGACAGGGAAGGCCTTTGATTTCAATACTAGCTTAAGGGGGGAAGGGTTTTTGGGACAGAGATCTACCATTCACACTCCCTTGTCTTCTACCCGTTTGAAGCACCCGACAAAGAAGGATTTGCTGGCTAAAGGCCAATGTGTTTTTTTCCTCCATTTTACTGACTCCCTGGTTCTCCTCTTTCATTCCACGTGCTTTCTTATTTTTTACTTAAGTACGAAAATGTTGTTGGCAGTTTAGGTTCATGGTTTTGGAGCAATTAATACTGAACAACATGTGAAAGAAGTTTAATTAATAATTTGAAAAAATGTCCAGAAAACTATTTTGTAAATAAAAAGATTTTGTGTCCAGTATTTTTATTGTAAGCATTTTTGTTTTATGTTTAATAAAAGTCGAGAATGTGTTGAGTTACTAAAAACTAGGAATGTGTTTAAGTAAAGACTAGGAATGCAATAGGAAACGTTTAGTTTAGAAGTTGTGTTACAAATAATTGTATTTTTAGTTATTCAAAAACAATCAGTTTTGAGATTTGAGAACTGCAACCTGTTCAAAAAGCCTTGACATTATCCTGGCTGACAACAGACTTCCTTTTCATTCACCAGTTGCCAGACAACATCTAAACATGAATTGCTTGCCTACATGCCTAGAACTGCCATTGTTATATTCAAGGCTTTAGAAATCTTCTAGACTTTTTCAAAACATGTGTTAATATTCTCGGTTTGATACCAGTTAACACCAGTTCTAGACATGTAGGCAATTGATGCACGTTGAGATGTTGAATATTTAGAGTTCAACCTGTGAAGTGAGTTTATAAAGAAATGAAGAATGAAATAACTTTGGACAATAGAACAAAAGAGCTTAGTATTGTTTTTAAGCCTGGGGTTAAGGTGTGACTACATGCTTGAATATATTCAATGGGCACTTTTATTACGGTCATGAATAAAGGTGTGCTGAAATACACACAGGCAGTCTTACACTTAACACACAAGGGGCAGTCTACGCCTGGTGGTTAGAGAAATCAGGTCGTGATCGGAAGGTTGCCGGTTTGGTCCCCAGAGCTGACAGATCATGACTTGAAGTGCCCTTGAGCAAGGCACCCAACCCCTAACTGCTCTCCCAGCGCTGTGGCTAGGGTGCCCACCAGTTTGGGCATGTGTGCTCACTGCCCCCTGGTGTTCACAAGTCCGTGTCTTTGTGTTTCACTGCACGGATTGAGGTCAAATTCCACTTCACAGTATTAACTTCTAAAAAAAAGTTTTGAAAAATGTGACAAGTATTAAATAAAAAGTCCTACAGACATCCTAAAAAACGTGTCCCTATGTGGTCCCCAAGCTTGTGTAAGTCAGAACTCTTTTGCTCATAGTGGTATAATCTAAAACAGAAGCCACACACGAACACAACTTGGTTTAGAGGCTGTCAGACAGAAAAAGAGATCTGTCAGTCCCACCCACTTGTTTGATGTTTGTGTGTGTGTGTGTGTGTGTGTGTGAGAGAGAGAGAGAGAGAGAGAGAGAGAGTGGCTTCTGGGCGGCCTGTGCTAACCTGCATCTGCCGGCAGCAGGAAATGAGAGTGCTGTTAGAAAATGTATATCCACTGTTTAGTCTTTCTTTGCCACACACACACTTAACTGAGTGTTTTGTCTTATCTGACAGCTGTGCTATTCTGAACAACACAGATGGGAAAGAAATGAAAATGTTAGGCAATAAAACTGTTGGATGTTTCCTACTTTATTTGATAAATTTCCTACTGAACAATTTCCCTCTACTTTTTGCTGTAGACCCAATAATGTGGTACTGAGGGTGTGTGTATGTTCATGATTTTTGTAATGTTACATTTAAGTGTTTCCCAAATGCAGTACATAAAATTTTGGACTAGGCTCACATACCCATGCAAAGTTTTGTCATTTTACGATTTTAAATCCTTCATAGTCTAAAGTGAAATATACAAACTATGTTTAGCTTTGAGGTGCATTACAAACATTATGCAAGTCTCCTGTGTATGGTAATAATGTAGAATTCAGTCTTTACCATATTATTATTACATACTGTTATAGTGTTATATATTTTTTATTTTGTTACTAAAATGGCACCTGTTTTATGGCTTGTTTTGTACTGCTGTCAGAAACCAATTCTGATTTTACTTTCTACAGTGTCGTCATGTATTACCACCTACAAAAAGACTCCACCCCCGATCCCACCAAGATCCACACCCACTCAGCCATATATCTCCATCACAACTCAGAGCAGTACGGAATCAGCACAAGATGCGTACAGTGAACCTACTAATAGAGCTATGATGACCGCTCACCCAGACCTAAGCAACTCCACAGAGAGTATCGACAGCATGAAGGCACTGACAGCGGCTATAGAAGCAGCTAATGCTCAAATCCATGGGCCAGCTAGTCAACACGTGACCAACAGCACCATCACAATTACCACATCAACTTCCACCGACATCACACAAACATCTCAGGATGGGAAAAGAGATGCACTGAGGAAATGTCTATCCATAGGAATACAGGTGTGCTTAAAACATACACACACAATGTCTGAGGAATAACAGCTTGGAGCTGGATTTCTAGTCTTATTTGTTTTAAAAGGAGTTCAGGACTATACTAACATGTTGGAATGCAAAGTGACCTGGGAGGCTTGAATACAGTTTCTCGAGAATGAAAGTATTTGCTAGAAAATTGTAATTCATTTTAAAATATCTGGCTTATAAACAGCCACCAATAAAAAGTCCTTGTTACAGTGGTACCTTCCACTGAATGAAATTTTGGAAAGTCTTCCAGTTGTATCTGATCGATTTGATTTGTTAATATAAATTCATTTCTACAGTTTAGGCCTGAAATACATTCTGCATAGGGTAGGGTGAGTAATAAAGTGATTGGATATGTGATTTGGAACAAAATCAGTGAAAGTATTGAGGATCTCCTGTTTGTCGGCATATATGTAAAAAATGTTTCAAAACGATGTTCCGTAATTAAAGATTGGAATGGATTTGCACATTCCCTCGATTCCTCAGTTGGCACTGCATCAAGAACTGTCAATAGCCAATAGCTGATATAAGCAGACATACAAAGGATTACAGTCAAAATGGGAAAAAGATTACAACTAAACACTTTATTATTTGGTATCCTCTGGCCCAAAACATATTTTAAGTGTTGTGTTAGAAAATGGTGTACTTACAAATGGGTAAATGTTATCTCAACTCATACTGTCTCCTGAAAAAAAGACTTAAAGTGTGTGTAAGAAACACAGCATTTTATATACTTTTTTATACATATTTGTATTTTCCATACTACCCCTTGTTTTTCTCATCTGGAAAGGACAACATTGCAGTAGTTAAATTAAAGATTTGTTACACTTTTTTCATTGTTTTACAGTAATATGTAAATAGTACATGGAAACCAATCAATTAAATTTTATATTAGATTTTCCATTAATAACACATGATAAGTTTACTCTGTGAATATAAACACATTTACTTGTGCATTTATGACTGTTTAGGTCGACAATCCTGAGGAAACTGCTTGTCTAGAAGAACACGGAAAGTTTCAGTCAGTGGGCATTCAAGTCGAGGAGGAGAGATGGTGAGCAAATTGCTAACACAATCGTGCAATCACTCACAAACTCGTGTATATTTTACATACTTAATTATTCTGTCCTGTTCAAGTGCAGGCTAATTATTTTGTCCTTGGCCAAAGCCTTACATCTTGGCCAAGTTAGAATGAGGTACAGTCGTTGTCTAATGGACAGAGCTTTGGACTGTCAGTTGAAAGGTTCAGAGCTTGAATCCCAGCTCTGCCATCAATGTAGGGCTAATCTATATGACATTAATCCCCAGTAGTACAGTATACCAATTGTATCGGTGGGTAAGTGGGTTGCCTCACAACAAGAAGCTGGGTTTGATCCCCAGGTAGGGTGGTCCAAGTCTTTTCTGTGTGGAGTTTGCATGTTCTCCTTGGGTGTGGAAAACATTAAATTGAGGTAAATTGGAGATAAAAAAATGTCTATGTTTGATGTAAGATTGTGTACTGATGAAATTTGTGTGAAAATCTTCCATGTCACTGTTATGAATGTAACCAAAGTTTAAAACAAATCCTAATAAACAGACAACATGCATTAATTTGACCTTAATTTGGCACCACCTGGAAACAGTCTGATTGTTTCGGACAGTTGCGTTTCCTGACCAGTGCCATTAGTCCATTAAAACAAGGTTCCTTTGTATTATCTAGGAGCAACATGGGAGCACTACTGAATATGATGTTTGACTCAGCCTTTGCATGCCAGAACACACTGATATTCCATAGGCTACAGTACATTGTTCTGTTATGTATTGGTGCCCATATCAGTGCCCATAGCCTTGACCCCAGTGTTTATGGGTGGCAACAGGCCTATCGTGACAGACAAGCATATACTAGTCAAAGTTGCTCACAAGGTAGAAAGAATTGCTGTTTAGCAGCACTAGGTAGCTACATTTCAATGAATGTGGCTCTCAAAAGTATGTTTGCCAATCTGCAATCAAAATGATTAGTTCATTTGTTAACAACATGTATTAAAGTGAGTGTGATTAATTTAATTGCAACAATATTGTAATTTTGTAGTAACTGAACTTATTGTGTTTAATAAAATTTTATAGAATATGTGGAATATTTTAACTACATTTACATTTACATTTATGGCATTTAGCAGACGCTCTTATCCAGAGCGACTTACAAATGATGTACATTTTA
>JAYDZF010000026.1:11189410-11201764 GCA_034509105.1 Microcambeva barbata | reverse complement strand
TATATCTGCATGTTTATGAGCATGAGTAGCAGCCGATGTGTCAGATCCTTGCTGTCATGTCTGGCCATGTGGTGAAAAGAAGTTTACAACAAAAACTTTGAAAGTGCACTCTACTTTACTCTACCTTACTCATCAGAGTATACAAACACTTACAACAGTTGTTTTGCTACTTTGAGTCATCACAGACATACCAAAATATTTAGTCTAATCAAAACTGGGTTAAAGTTCGCTTAAATATTTAAACATATGCATTTGGTGTTAGTTCAATATATAGTGACTCAAAACATTACTTGTAGCATTGTTTAAATCGTTTTAATCATTCAAACTATTTTTCCCAGAACTCACAAATCCCATCCCCCAAATGTACTCAATCAAAATATGCCCAAGCTTTTGCACACACAGATTTTCTTTGCCCATGCTAGTACAAAAATCTACAATATACAGAATAACAAACTGTAGCGCAAATCTTTTATCATACAATGCAATTAGTAACGTTACCACGACATAACACTTTTACCCCATAATACAGCAAAGTAAGATAAACATTTGTTTTTCTGGTATTTGACAAGCTGTATGAAAGGTCCAAAAAAAAGTTGAGTTGGCTTGAACTCAGTCACTGGCGGAGGGGGAGGGAGGACCTGTTGCAAATCCTGAACAAAAGAATGCCTTCCTTACATACGTTTAAGAAGCTTTTTATTTACCTTTCTAGTCGTGAAAACGTTAATATCGTATATTCACGGATACTATGTATGCCCAGTCAAACTTTCCACGGTAATTCGTCAACTTTAACTAAAATACGGCGTTAGAACGCGGACATAGAACCAGCTCTATTGTGAGTGTAACACGAGGTCGAGGACGCGAAAGCGTAGCCTGAGGGAGCAAAGCAAACTTCATAAAGGAACTCAGGAATTGAACCTATACACGTTCTTGTTTTTTGCATACATATATGCACTTTTAAAACTTAAATAACTTATTGAAAACTTGTGGCGCTTTTGAACAACTCACAGACGGAAAAAAACAACTTTCGGAAACACTGTTACATCGTGGCGCTACTCAAACACGCAAATCTCCCTTTTCCATGCAGTCAAAGCGCGTGGTTCCAAATTCGGTACAAAAAGTGATATACAATGTAACCACACGTAGACATATCTGAATATATGAAATTCATTCAATATTCAAAAGCATTTAATGTGAAAATCAATAGATATGGTATTAATTCCCAAGAAACGGGTCGGTTTGACAGAGCGCCAGCACTTGCAGTGAGAAAACGGAGCTGTTTTGTCTGAAACGGAAACAATAGCGGACACGAGGCGGTAAGAGAAAAAAGCCTAACGCTTTACTATTAGATAACTTTACTATTAGAGAACAACGTTACATGTACGTTAACCGTCCAGTCGCTTCTCAGAAGACGAACACGATACATACCCTTTTTAGTTTTCATATCCGTTTTAAAAATCCCCTGGCGTCCTGTCGAATTGATTCCCACAGTCGAGCTTTCACCGCGTAAATCCTCAAGTGTTTAGTCCTCAGTGTCAGAACAACCTCACGACGTGTTTCTCAGTCGATGAATTGTTAAACAGCGCTTTCAGGTGTGTGATTGGCAACACATCGTTGTGTACCTACGACAGTCTGTTCAAGCTTCTGCACTCTCATTCAATGACTGTGTGTTTGATCATCAAACTGGGTGACAGCTATCTTTGACAGCTGCGTGATTCAACCCTCAAGATCCGCCCACTGAACCAGAAATCTGACATCAGAGCAGAAGAGCAAGCAAGACCAAACAGGCACTAGACCAAACAGCCTACTGTTTTTCAGCGTTTCAGCTACATTCTTATACAACCGTAAAACTACAACGTTTTAAAGTTAGGCTCATTGTAATGTTTGCTCCTGTCCTGCTCAGGTTTCTTTCAAGAGTCTTCTTGAGACAGGAAGCAGAAAATTTTAGAACTAAGGCTGAAATCAGAGAGGGAACGATGGCGATGTCTTTTGATTAGCACCGTTAAGTGCAAAACAACAACAACAATACAATACACATTGCAGATACACAACAGTTCCATAAATACAAATACATCCCTAATCTAAATATTTTAATCTAAACAACCAATTAAGAGAGACGAGACTAAAGACGAGTGTTGGTCATAGCATGATACTGAGTAAATGGTACATGGGGTAGAAATATATTCTGGTATAGGTAACAGCGTATAGTTTTATAGCAGCAGAGATCAAAAGAGAGTAAAGCAATGTCTCTATATTGTGCATAGACAGCCTGTATGCATTACAGCTTTTACAAACTCTCTAGTATTAACCTGTGACAGACCAAACCTTAATTGTTTCTTTTACATATTTTACAGATATTAAGGGCAGTTTAAATGAATACACAATATCAGGTAAACATAGCTCACTCTGGTCTCTAAATAACGTAATTCTAAAACACTGAAAATAGAATCGTATAGAGTTAAATAGGGGTTAAAAGGAGTGAACGAAAACAGCTTTTGTCCAATGTGTGAAATTATTGACCCATCATGATGCATATTAACAATGCCTGCTGATCAGGATTTGATTTTGGCGAGCTTTTTGTATTCATGTAGATCACAAAAGACAAAAGATTTTTTTTTAACTCATACGTTATAACTAGCTCACCACGGGGTCTAGCACTAGAAGCTAAGTAAACATCGGGTAAACACTGACGCATTACAGTATCATGCATTTTTGGAGCGAAATGTTATAGATTATATTGATACGCAGAGATATAGAAATAAAGATCAATGTCCGCCTTAAATATGGGAAATGCTTCCTGAAAAGCTAGATTCACTGATCTAAATCACGTATTAAATCACGTTTTCTTCTTGAAACATTAACGTTAACTGTTTTATCGTTAAAGCGTGGATGATGCAGAATATACATCCATGTTTACATCGATAAAAATGCTGCTCAGCTTTGGTGCTAAAATCTGAAGCGGAAAACAGCACAGGAGCGCAGAAACCGCTCTTTGTAAAACACAGTGAGTGTCTGTTTGCTTCCTGTTCCTTCTTCATGACTAGACAGAATGTTGGGAAAACACACAGCATAGCGCATTCTGCATAGCGGACTATTAGTATGCTGAGATAGTGTGGCGTCGGGAAGCGGTGGATTCTCATGCTTCTGGTTATGCCCCCAAATACACAAATCTCTTACACACAATCAACATAATTTTTGCATACCACCACACTGAAGATTAAGAAACGAGAATTCGAACTCTGGGGGAGGGTCTTATATACATTCCAAGCGCTGATTTGAACGTTTTTACCAGTCACAATAAAATGCGATCTTCCGGCTGACAGTGTGAGACACTACGTCACTGTCAACAAGTGACGAATGTAATCATTAACTTATATATAAAACACAACATAATACACCCTTCCCAAATATGAGCAACATACTTGAAACTACCATGTTTCCATTTAAATACCCCATATATTACCCCCAGTTGAGCCCCTGCGCCCCCCAGAGACTTGGCCCAGTTTGAAGATGGCTTAAGAATGGAAATCTAACATTGTGGGAGATTCCCCATGTTTGCATAAAGTATTTTGTTTACTTTGGAATTTACATTTAGAGTAAGTTAGAGACCAGTTTGTTTTATGTACTTTTATACGGACTTAAATTCATTACTTTCATCAATTAAGCTAGGAACGTTTTAGATGACACTGTGACAGTATTAAGAACATTTAGCAATCTTGGCAAATGTGTCAAATAGTTTACAATAGTAGTGCTTCATCAAACACCCATGATATTTCGTTAATGCTTCCAGGAAGAGTCTCAATTAAACGCCCTTTAATTTTTTTTTCTAAGATAGACACCATATATACTACTAAAATATCAGCTGTTGATTTCTAGATTTAATTAGTAATACCATAAATGGCCTGTAGATGGTCCATGCATAATTAATTATGAAAGCAGGGCACTTTTAAAACAATATGTGATGTGTTACTGAGCAATGTATAGTGTACTGAGGCTATGTAGAACCCTTGTAATTGAGTAGCCAAATATTTCTGACTAAATCAGAGATCCTGGAATTATTACTCACGTGCTGATGAAATATTGGTAGGTAACTTTATTTGCTTCGATATGTGCTTCTAAATTTTACTCTAATCTAAGCTGATGTGCAGTATATGCATTTGTTAAATCACTGATTGAAGAAATCACTTATAATGCTTGAAGCTGAAGACCTGATCTGCAGTAGACACTCCACTTAAACATCTAGTCCAAACATTGGGGGCAGCCGTGGCCTGGGGGTTAGAGAATTGGGCACCCAACCCTTTACTGCTCCCCGGATGCTGTGGTTAAAGTTGCCCACTTCTTCAGGCATGTGTGCTCACTGCAACAAGTGTTCACTGTACATGTGGGTTTCACTGCACAGATTAAAATCACAGGGTTAAAATGCGGATGACAAAATTCTAAAAGAAAATTAATTAAATGTGTTTATAATGTATAAATACCTTGAAGCACTTTTAATAAGTTGCATTTTAATATCCAGAGAGGGGATATTTCTCTTTCATGACCATTGTTTGCTGATTATGACGCAGCATTTAGTGCCAGAGAATATAGGTCAGGACAAACAGATTGTCTGTGCCAGAAGTACGTAATCTTTGGCCCTAATTCTTCATCTGTCACAGGATAAAAAGCAGGGTTACAACAGGCACAGTGACAGCACTTTTTAAGAAAGCCTGGTGTGTATACTTTAAACTTAAATTGATTAAATTGTTTGCGGCAATCTGGTAGGTACCACAGTAATGTTATGCTCAGTTCAGTTCATTTGCTTAAATTACTTATCCTAATTAGGGTCAGGTAGGGGTGCTGGAGACTATGCCAGCTCTTCAATGGGCCCAAGGTAGATACTAACAGGCTGGATGGAACGCCAGTCCATCGCATGTACCTACAGGGTAATTCAGTGTCTCCAATCAACCTGGTCAAACTTTTGGAGGAAAGTGAAGTAATCTGAGGAGTACTATGCCACTGTGGAGAACAAGCAAACTCCAAACAGAACAGACCTATATTGTCCCACCTAGGTATAGAAACCCAGGACTATCTTGCTGACACCTGACAAGGTACTTAATGTAGCATGATGCTCTATCCACTATGGGACCCTTCGTACCTTATTGCCTTGCTATGCCGGGCCTGCAGTTCCCTAAATGTTATCTGATATATTTTGCGGTCAAGTTGGAAATTCATTCGTTGCTGTATATTTTGTTAGACTGCCCACTTCTGGGAAAATTTATTACTGCTTTTAGTGCTGCTTCAGTTAAGTCTTAGAGATATAGAAATGGCTTTGACATTGAAAATATTTTTCATCTTTTCAAGATTGTCATTTTAATAATGTGTTACTTCATAAGATCCGTTTGGCCCACATTGAAACGACAACGGGCCACATCGTAGCTGGGATCTCAAATACATTTGGCCTGTTGTTCAAATAGAATTACAGACTGACAGGTCCTCTCTTATATCTGATGCAATCATGACCTCTGGTGGCTGATTGATGGCACATACACAAATATAAGGGAAAAGTGCATATATCATTGTGTGGCTTTCTGTAGTGATTTACAAGCCCGTTGCCCGAATTGCAGGTGGAATATCCAGACAGGAGATATTTCTCTTTCATGACCATTGTTTTCTGATTATGATGCAGCATTCAGTGCCAGGGAATATAGGTCAGGACAAACAGATTGTCTATGCCAGAAGTACGTAATCTTTGGCCCTAATTCTGGAAAAATGCATTTATCTGCTACCCACATGACAGGGGTAGACAGACGAAGAAAGTATGATTTTCCTGTCAGGGTGGAAAGGAAAAAGTGCATTCTGTCCAGGTAGACTATGACACCACAACTTGTTGTGTGGTTTAACATGTTTATTTAATTTTACTGATGTCATACATCTAAAATTCAAGACATCAGTTTACTATTTTAAATCTGGATGTGTCTTCAGCTTTAATCGGCAGCTGTCCTGTGATGTCATATATACTATATATACCCAAGCCTCATTGATGAACAAGGGGAAATGGCTTGTCTGTGGGGGTCCCATCAAACAGATGAACTACTGTAGCTCAAAATGGCATTTTCATTGCTCGTTTGTTTGTGTGTGTTTTTTTTCTCTATTTGATTGGTCTTTTATTTAGTTTTAACAAATGAAAGTCACAGATAGAAAAAAAACGTATTTATAATTTTACTTCTTTGAAAAATCTGACTTTGCACTCCAGATTAAATAATGACCTACGAAACTGTGCCAGAAACATGATATCATTAGGAATGCATCGAGCTTGGTATATCTTTTAAAAATGACTGAATCCGTCTAAGTGAGAAATACTGTGCTCGATCAAGTTAAAAACTGGTGAAAGTGTCAGATGCTATTTTGAATTACTTTACAAACATGTTTTTGTATTAGTGGCTTGCGATAACATGTTTCCCCCGAAAAAGTTCCAGTTACATTTTACAGAAAACAATACGTTTGAATTAAATTCATGAGTAGACAAAATACATATGTAAATATTTGCACTTTCTATACAGATATTCCGAATAAGGATAGAAGCAAAAGATCCACGATGTGAGGTGATGTCATGCATAACTAAAAGAGGAGGGGGCTCATTATTTTAAGGGGGAAACATTTACAGGTTAAAATATTTTAACATTTCATTTGAATCTGTTTAATGTTTGTTTGTTTCTAAAACACACCTCCTAGTTGGTGTAGTAAAATAGAGTTTTTGGCAAGGCGCGTGCATTCCGTTCTCGAGACAACGCCCTCACGCGCACTACCCGCGTCGACAGAGAGAGAGAGAGAGCGAGAGAGAGAGAGAGAGAGAGAGAGACGTTTCTGGAGAATCTGTGACACACCAGCTATCCCTTATTATGGACGTTCGAGCCGGCGATGTGTGGTATGGTTTCTTTTTCCTGATCTAAATATAGGGGTATCTGACGTGAGACCTCGAAAATGGCTCCTCACTGACGACGGGAAGCGCGCAGCCCCATGGAAACGCGCCCCACAACTCAGTTCTTAATGACGGTGCGTATTTTTAGCCGGTGTTGTCATCCAGTGTTATCGCGTAGTATAAAGGGCGGACGCTCAAAATGCAGCTGTACAACAGCGCGCTAACACACTACCCGGCCTCATCGCAAAAAGTTACGGTCACAGTCACGGGCAGTTGCGGCGACACCTCGTCAGATTCGCTTTTAAACGGAAACATCGCAAGTTCTGAGGCGGAGAATCGAACGGACCCAAATATGCCTGCGTTTTCATGCTACGAGGCCACCTCGACCAGGCCCGTTTTCTACACGTCCAGGGCAGAGATTGTAATAACAAGGCCAGATGGGAAGGGAAAATGTGTTCCTGTTCACATCATAAAGGATATGCAGCACAGCCATGATGCTGAGGACACCACCAGGACATCTTTTCCAGAAAACAGGATTAATGATTTTATAGGACACATGAGTAATGGATCAGAGATTGTTCAAGATAACGAGTTAAGTCTGAGCAATTCCTTTGACTTTGACAGCTTATTAAGACTAAATGGTTGCAGAGTCCGAGACCCGAGCAAAGAACTTCAGAAAGACAACGTTGATTCACAAAACTTTTCACAAAGAGCTTCATCTAGGCTCAACAACAAAGACCTGTGTAACACATTCAAGTACCAAAATAAATGTGAGCAGATAGATATAGATGAAAGCAAAGATACAGAGGAGCCGGTGTTTGAGCTGCGAATCCTCCAAGAGCCCTCAAGAAAGATTGATCTAAATGAAAAAGTGAGCCAGTACCTGGCAGAGGTGGAAAAACAGAACAAATATCTCCAAGAGAAGAACAAGTTTCGCTTTCATATAATCCCAGATGGAAATTGTCTGTACAGAGCAGTGTCAAAGGCAGCGTATGGGGACCAGTCCATGCACAGCGAGCTCAGAGAGCGCACTGTGCACCACATTGCTGATCACCTGGATGAGTTCAACCCTATCATTGAAGGAGATGTTGGCGAGTTTCTGATTAATGCAGCACAGGATGGTACTTGGGCTGGCTACCCTGAGTTACTGGCCATGAGTCAGATGCTGAATGTAAATGTCTACTTGACCACTGGGGGAAGTCTGGAAAGTCCCACTGTCTCCACAATGATACATTATCTTGGTGAGGAGGACTTGACAAAACCAGCCATCTGGTTAAGCTGGCTAAGCAATGGCCATTATGATGTGCTGATGGACAACTGTTTGCCCAATCCGGAGTATGATGACTGGTGCCGTCACACACAGGTGCAGCGAAAACGTGATGAAGAACTTGCAAAATCAATGGCTGCTTCACTGTCAAAAATGTACATAGAGCAGAATGGAGTACATTGACACATCCCTTGGATTTTGACATTTCACTGACATGTATTTCAAGGATTTCTCCAGAATATTTTTTAGGAAGGTCTTATGTATTTCTGAGTAAAGCACAAACCTGCCATGGTGCCTTTTCCATATGGAACTTAAAAGTATGTGGCTCTATATTTATGGCTCTAATGTCTTTTCACCTGGAAAATAAATCTGGTTTACTGGTGCAGTTAGTTGGCAGTGCATTTTTAACAGATGGTTTTGTCATAAAAAATACTGTGTTAAAACTACATGATCACAAACATTTCAACAATCAAACCATACAATAATGTCCTGGTATTGTATATTGTATTTTTGTAAGCAAAATTGCACTTCTAGTTTGAAATGTCTATTAAGAAATGTCATTTTTTAAATACTGTGTGTTTTTGTAATACAATCTTGGATTTAGGTGCAGTGCACAGTTTTTTTGTGTTTTATATGCTGTGTAAGCTCTTGTATATATGACTAGTTGACTGCAAAATATCAAATTACTGTACTGAATATTTTCTTACATGTATATTTTCTGTACTAGAATCTGTAGCAGCTTTTGCTTAACATTACAATTGTTAATTATTTTATAAAATTTTCCTTAGTGCCATTGCCTCTAAATTTACGGGGGTTGTTTTACAGCTGAAATAGTTTGAAAGACTGCTGGATATTTGATTTCTGAGATAAAATAAATTTAAGATTAAAATATGTATATCTATGTTTTTACTTCTGATACTAGCTACTATTACTTCATCAGTTCAATTAATTGTCTTTAATCCCTTATCCTAATAATGGTTGGGGAGGGGTGCTGGAGCCTATCCCAGCTCTTAAGTGGGTGCAAGGCACACAGTAAAACCCTGAATGGGGCACCAGTCCATCGCAGGTACCTACAGGGCGATTCAGTGTCAGATTCAGTCTTTGGACTGTGGGAGGAAATCAGAGTACCCAGAGGAAACCCATATGGACACAGGGAGAACATGCAAACTCCACACAGAAAGGACCTAGAGCGCCCCACCCAGAGATCGAACCCAGGACCTTCTAGTTACTAGTCTAAAGATCTACATGAGTAAAAATGTGTATACATGAATTGATTCTAAAACTTAACAGGAAGCAGTAATAACAGTAATGGTTTCTTATTTGTTAACTACACTGATGAGTTATTTTTCCTATTAATTAATCAAAAATAACTCAAAGCCCCATTTGCACTCCTATGTGTTCAAAGAATGCTTTCCAGACTCTGCATGTGAATTGAGCACAACAGTCAGATAATATGTCCCCTAATATATCCGAAAAGCATGGTGGTACATAGCTTGAGTAGTTTCAAAGGCAGTAGGCAAACTGACTGAATTTACCTCCGCTCGAAAAATAATCAACCACGGTAAGGATAGTAGTCTAACCATCTGAAGGGAGCAAATCAATAACATGCTTATGTGACCACGGTGTCTCGGGCATGGGCAATGGCATTATCTTACTGTCTGGAAGAATTTTGGGCACAGTCGAAGCAAGATGCAAACGTGAGGAAATACACTGTAAGGTATGGGATATTTTGTCTGAGGGACATCTCTCCAGAGTTAGATCACCTGAATTAGCCTGATCGAGCTGGTCATCCAGGACGGCACAGTGGCTTAGTGGGTACCACTGTCACCTCACAGCGAAAAGGTCCTGGGTTCTCCCAGTGTCCGTGTGGGTTTCCTCTGGGTACTCCGGTTTCCTCCCACAGTCCAAAGACTGGCTAACAGGTTGATTGGAGATACTGAATTGTCCTGTAGGTACATGCAATGGACTGGCACCCCATTCAGATTGTTACCTTGTGCCTTGTGCCCATGGAAGAGCTGGGATAGGTACCAGCAACCCTACCCGACCCTAATTAGGATAAGTGGTTAAAGACGATGAACTGATCATGCAACAAAATGCAGCACTGGATTCTGAGGGTAGTAAAATGCATTCGGGCGCTTGAGGGTTGTTTACGTCTCCCTTGGTACTGTATACCTGTGTTAGTATCCTCTGGATGGATGGAGATGTAAATGAGAGAGAAACAGAACATTGCGCGTCGGGGATAGAGATGTGTGCTCTTAAGATATTCTTAAGTTTTTGTGATCGTGAGTTCACAAAGAGAAAAGTAAGGGGGAAAATCAGCACAAGGTACACAAATAAGACTAATAGGAGATTGAGCCATGGATGCTCCTAAATCATAGGGAAACCAGTGCTAGGGAACATGAACATTCGCAGGGTGACAGGTAAAGTCTGATGCATGATTGGAGTAAAGCACACCAAATTATCATGATGATGGCTACTGGAAGCAGGTGCAGTGGAAACAGAATCACACTGTGTGCAAGGTGTGATAGTATTAAAATTAATTTAATCTCTGCTTTGTAAAAGTGTCACTGTTCCGAAATGGCTTTTTTGTTTCTGGAAATAATAGTTAAAACCTAAACTCATCGATGAGTAGCTTTATTCTATTAGACGGTATTAAAATGTATACAATTTGATTAAGATGTAAAGATTAGATTTTTGTTCAAGCTAAGTTCATAAAAGCTTTTTTTAAACATTTTAAAATAGACCTAATCTGACCTTTTATATCCCAATTACTATGTGATTTTCTGAAGTGAACCAACCCCATAATGTTTCATTGTGCTGGGTGTACATGACTGAGAAATAAAATGAACTTTTTTGAGTTTAGCAAACGGCTGCAATGAAACAAAGAGTAAAAAATTTAAAAGGGTCTGAATACTTTCCGTAGCCACTGTATGCCCAAAAACTAGCTTACACCCTGTACATTGCACATTGCTATCATACACCCCACAAACTGTCCATTTCCCCGCCTTACGTCTGCGTTGTTAAAATAGCAATGATGCTTACGACGATGGGTGAATATGTTAATGGAAATGGGCATGGTCTCAAAATGAGGTTTGTTTAGGTATATTACTGGCACATTGCTATCTTGGAAACGGAAAACAGAGGTGCACTACTGATCAGAAAGAAAAAAAAACTACACAATTTTTTGCAGAAATTTGAGAAATCAAAGCTGTTACAATTTCTAATTTACTGGCCCTTTGATGATAACAGGAAACTCTCTTGCTACACCCATTTTTTGTCCCATTCACTTCTATTCATTCTTAAAAATATGAAGACATCAATTCTAAATGATGGCACAACATAAATTAATTGAATACTACCACCCGCTCACTTACTGCTCATTTTTGCTCTATTACCTTTTACCTGTTACCAAACTCTGGTAACAAATGAGAGAACAAACATAAGGAGCAAGGATGACAAACATAAGCGATCAGCATCATTCCAGCAGTAAATATATACATCGCATTATATATATATACAAAATTAGCATATCATGAAAAGGTTCTCTAAATGAGCAATTAACCTAATCATCTGAATCAATGAATTAACTCTAAACACCTGCAAAAGATTCCTGAGGCTTTTAAAAACTCCCAGCCTGGTTCAGCTGTCCAGAAGGCCATCATTGACACCCTCAAGCAAGAGGGTAAGACACAGAAAGAAATTTCTGAATGAAAAGGCTGTTTCCAGAGTGCTGTATCAAGGCACCTCAGTGGGAAGTCTGTGGGAAGGAAAAAGTGTTGCAGAAAACGCTGCACAACGAGAAGAGGTGACCTGGACCCTGAGGAAGATTGTGGAGAAGGGCCTATTCCAGAACTTGGGGGACCTGCGGAAGCAGTGGACTGAGTCTGGAGTAGAAACATCCAGAGCCACCGTGCACAGGAGTGTGCAGGAAATGGGCTACAGGTGCCGCATTCCCCAGGTCAAGCCACTTTTGAACCAGAAACAGCGACAGAAGCACCACTGGACTGTTGCTCAGTGGTCCAAAGTACTTTTTTTGGATGAAAGCAAATTTTGCATGTCATTCGGAAGTCAAGGTGTCAGAGTCTGGAGGAAGACTGGGGAGAAGGAAATGCCACAATGCCTGAAGTCCAGTGTCAAGTACCCACAGTCAGTGATGGTCTGGGGTGCCATGTCAGCTGCTGGTGTTGGTCCA
>JAYDZF010000026.1:10970700-10981349 GCA_034509105.1 Microcambeva barbata | reverse complement strand
CCTAAGACAAAGGTTCACCCTCTTAACAGGTCAACCCTAAGCATACAGCCAAGATAAAGAAGAGGCTTTGTGAGTCGCCCAGACTTGAACTTGTCAGAACATCTGTAGAAAGATCTAAAACAGGCTGTGCACCGGTGCTCGTCATCCAACCTGATGGAGCTTGAGAGGTTCTACAAAGAAGAATGGGAGAAACTGCCCAAAAATAAGTGTGCCAAGATAATTGAGGCTGTAAGTGCTTCCATAGGTGCTTCAATACAATATTGAGCGAATGCTGTGAAAACTTCTGTATATTTGAGAGACACAGGAAGAACATGCAAACTTAACAGAAAGAACTACGACCTCCCCACCTGGGGACTGAACCCGGGTGGTGTGAGGCAACAGTGCAACCCACTTAACCACCATGTCACTCTCTGAAACATAATTAACAGACAAAATTATCGCATGTGAACAAAGATTTCATGAAATCAGTTGGCAAAGATGAAGAAGTGTGAGCATCAGAAAACTCGTTTTATTCAAAAACAAAACTTGGATTGGAACTTTGCTAATTAATGACTAATAAAAAAAAAATCACGCAAATGTTTAAATATTAACTTTAAAATTGTTACCAAGTAAAAATACAAATGTGTAAAAAATTATTTAAAGAAAACAATTGGAAATATCTACACATATTCCATACAAAATATTCATTAAAAATATAAATATATATTTTTTATTTCAAGGAACAAAGCTTGCTGTGAATATTCTGTCAAAAATTAGCTTTTTCCAGTCTTTCTCTTGTGGTTCTGGATCATCCTCTTCATAACAAGGTCCGGTTCTAAATCTGACTGCTTCACATCTGTGTTTCCACAACCAACAACAGGACACCTGAGAAATGAGATATGAGCAGATTATTATTCCTTATAATAGTATATACACTTATAAAAAGTAAAATTCATGGAAAACATAGAAGGTTCTTGAAGGGTGGCCATCTTGTTTTGGTACAGTTACGGGTCTCATAGAATGTGCACTTCAGCTTACCGACATTTCTTCTTATTGTTTTGCTTAGTCTTAATCAGCGACAAAACTGCGTCTTGATCATAGTAATGCTGGCACTTCTTGTTTTTTACTGGATTAACCATCTCAACCTGAAAATAAATACAAAAAATAAATACACGATTTTTCTTTCCCACTCCCCGTTAGTAGAAATATTTGAAGTTAATGAATCTGTTGTTGAACACTATTTATGAAATCATTTTACCAGTATATACCTGGGTAAGAGGGCATGTGAAGTTGGTCTGACTCTGTGTTACAGCAATGTCTTCATCCACCTCCTCTTCTACACTGGTTCCTGGCATCTGATTTGCTTAACACACACACACACACTTCACTAAATCATTTGAATTAAACAGTGTTTTATCAAGACACTTCTCCAAGTGTACTTAACCACTGCATCACCTAAATGCCAAACATCCAAACACTCACATGACTTAAATCCATATTTTGTATTATGTATGCACTTCAGCATCATGTATTTAATGCACCACATAAAACATTATTAGAAACAACTGTAGATTTGACACATTCTAACATGGTGATACACTAAGGCTATTAATGTAGACCAGCTGAATAAAAGGTGGTGGTGGTAACACATGTAATTCAATGGCAAAACATGAATTATGTTTCTGTTGATTTTACATTTTAATTTTAGTTAGGTTAAAACTTGTTGTATTGTGAGTATGAATTTCTTATATGGTTATAGGCATTTTATTTTTCTTGGTGTAATTGGGGGTAATCTATTAGGATGTGTTTATTGAATGTTTGAGTCTGCTTGGATAGTGTTAAGCTATTTAAATTGTTTATGTTTGATTGGGTTATTAAAAATAGCCAAACATGAGTAAATGTTGCTAATAAACCCAATTCTCATATGAACATTAAACCATTTTGATAGCAAATGCCAGCACAGTTGTGATACCTAATATCTGCATACATGTCACCTACTAGTTCTATTACCTTGAAGCAGAGACTTTTTGATGCCATCTCTGAAGACAATCACCTTGTTGTGCCTTTCATCATCAGACGAAACCGCTCCCATGAGTTCAGTGAAACGCTCTTTTACTGAGTCTTTTAGAGTGAACATGGCCTGTGGGGGCTCATTTCTCACCTACCAAGAAAAAAGACTGAATAAAAAAAGAAAGGAGGATAGAAAACACATTGTGATGCCATGCTGGACAAAAGCAGAAAAATGAACCTGAGCTGTAGTCTCCTCGACAGATTCCACAAAACAGGTAATTTCCCTGTCCAGTTTGGCACATTCCAAGATCACCTGCTCCAGCTTCTTCAGACCTGGACTGTCATCTGTACCTGTAAAGAAAACACTTTTAATATAGATGTGTCATATTTATATAGATTTAATATAGATGTGTCAAAAGTTAATTAGATGGTAATACCATCTTCAACACTTCCAGAAAATGTTTATAAACTGGTGCGTAACAAAAGCATTAAGACAGTTTTACAATAACACCTAGCCAGCATATTGCTACAAATTCAGGTTATTTTCTTCAACCACTTATCCTAATAAGGGTGGAGTAAGGGTGCTGGAGTTTATCCCAGGGCACATGGTAACACCATGGACAGGGCACCAGTCTATTCGCAGTATTGGTACAAGTTTAGGTGCTAATTGCTTCAGCTGTCTGCACATCTGTGAGTTTTTTAACATCATGTTTTACACACTTTTGGTACATACATGACAGACAGATATTAATTCGTTGCACAATATTTTTTTTTAAATTTGTATCTCAAATCCACCTCAGTTGCATGTGGAAATTCACAGGAGAACATGCACACTCCACACAGAAAGGACTCAGAGTGCTCAACCTTGGAGTTGAACCCAGAACCATCTTACTGTGAGGTGAACCTTCTAGAGTCAAAATCTCATCTGAGGCTCAGTGGATAAGAATGGGAAGAATCTAAATTAAGTTCATGTGGGTATCTTTTGAGTATCACAGTTCTCTTCTGCCCATGAAAAGCCTACAAGGTGAATTAAATTATTTGTCCCTTGTTTATTTAGAAACTGTTTCGAAATATTTTACACCCTGCCTCTTTTGGTAAAAACAGCAAGTGAGCATGTGATTTAATAATGGCCTGAGCACATGTGCAGAACGAAAAGGGGCATGATTCTCTTTATGCGAATGGACCGTTAGAACTCAACACTGAAGACTAATAAGAACACACTGGAGGGTAGAATACTAAAGAAGGAAATTAAAAAAACATTTACATAAATACATAAATCAACTGGAATACATTGGTCAATTTGGAATCTATACGAGTGCAATTACAGTTGATTTGCAAGTGCTTTTAATGCACCATCTCTCAGAATCCATTATTTAAGTAAAATCCTGTTAATTTGAACCAGCTTTCACTACACTAAGGTGTAGTTGCAGTACTTGAAGGGGAACTGTAGTTTTGTTTTTGTTTTCTGTTTTTACATGTATGGTTATGTGTTTGGCCAAAATGAGCAGTGTTGAATTATTTTTCTAGTTAATTGAATGCACCAACAATGATCATTTTGGCCATACACATAACTTGTAAAACTAGAGAACATGATACTTTTGAGCTGGTCTCTTATCTTTTTCACGACTGTGTAACGTGAATCATAAACTGTCTTAAACTCACCATGAGCTTCAACCAGATCCAGAGCGACTTCACACACAATGTCCATTCCGGTAGAAATATCGGTCTGACATGTCTTAAGACTGGACAACGTGGACTGTATTGAACTGAGGGACATTTCTCTGTAACCAGAATAATAAACAAAACACTGACCAAAGACATACAAGGGATATATACTGTAATCATATAATGTACAATTTCGGCAGACACGATGCAGTGTCTTAAATACGTTAAGCTGATCTTACTCTAACAACACAAATACAAATAATAAACTTAATTTATTTTGTATTACCTGGCCAAAGTAACGCGCCACAAAAACTTCCGGGTTTTTTTTTTTAGAAATAACAAACTAAAAGTCCTCAAACAACATCAGATTTGTAGCAACGAAGTGTCATGGTTTATTAATTTATTAATAAGCACATTTCAGGGTTTCTCTAAACAATTCGTGCAAATCGACTCTAAATGTGACTGTCACGATAAATGTGCTTCCTAACATTTTTGTTAAACAGTTGGTGGATACAATTATAGACATAACAATTTGTAAAATATTAGCTTCTGTTTTTGTGTATAGAAATTATGTTGACATTACAGTATTAATTTGCCATATCTAAAAAATAAAATAAAATGCTATTTTAATACAGCTGGTTGTGTTGTGTTGGTCTGAATTCTGTCTCTGGTTGATGTTTCTGTGAAGTTCAGAATTGCTATACAGTAATGAACTTGTGGTGTCCACAGTATGTCAGTACTGTAAAGACCACATGCAACTGGCTTTGATTAAGCAGGTATAAAATAGCTTTATCGTGTCAGGGTAGCAATGTTATCACATATTTAGTAAAACATTGAACACAACAAATGCACCCGGACAGACTCCCAAAGCTATAACCAGTGTAGAAAAGCCAATCCAGCTTTATTTTAAACAATCTATAAAAACGTTTTGAAAGTCTAATGCTTTTATTTTGACATCCAGATACATAAGCAAAACAGTTGTTTCCTACCCGTTGTCGTAATTCTGTTTAAAGATTGGTTAAAAATAAGACAGCACTTACGACAAGCTTTCTGATTGATTTTTCTCTCCAAAGGTTGCGTTTATAAGCTTTTAGCCAATCCTAACATAGCACGTGGGACACCACTAGCCAATCTTAAAGCAAGAGGCGGGATTTGTTCGAATACGGGTGAGAAAAACAGCCACGTCATTGTGAACGGACTAAAAGTGCATCTGAACCAAAATAGAAGGTCCCGAAACAGAATTCGCCTACCGTGAATACAAATTACTGCTGCTGCACAGACACGCTTCAGTAACAAGATCTGCATCAGTTTACAGTGAAGAACTTCTCAGGCTTTACATCATATGGAAAGATGTCAGACATAGGGGACTGGTTTAAAAACATACCGTTTATTACTCGTTATTGGTTCGCAGGTTCAATCGCTGTGCCGCTTATAGGAAAACTGAACTTCATCAATCCAAGGTACTTGGTGTTATGGCCGGATGCTTTCTTCTATAAATTTCAGGTGGGTTTAAACATATACTGCACCCACTACAAATCAAACATTATAAAGCCACCATCGTGTGGCTAAGTGTGTTAAGATTCCGGCTACATTCCAAAATTCGTTGTATTGCCTGTATATGCGCACTACATGCGGCCATTTTACTAGGATATTAAATTGTTCCACTCGAGTGGACTTAATGTTCGGCTTTTTAACAATTTAGGATTCAGCCATAACAAGTGCTTCCTGTCTTCTGATCGTCAGGTTGTTAAAAAGCCAAGATGTCATTTCTGAAATAAGGACGTATACAAAACGTTTCTTTATATGAATGTGAATTTTATGAGGTGTTTTTGTTTTCAGCGAAATGTACGGAATAATGTTACTTAACTAAAAACAACAATAACCACCAAGTTTAAGAAACTAAAAGTGAACGCTAATGCTTCACAAGATACCGCCCAACACGCAGTGTACATGTACTTCAGTTATGTTACACCTTTCACTCAAGTACTGTATTCTAAAAACATACCATGTGTAGTATGGTATAAATGATATATACCTTTATTTTATTTTACAATGAACATTTTATAATGTTCTTTCCATGTCTGCTTGGGTTTACTCTGGGAGATCCATTTTTTCACAGTCCAAAGACATGGAATTGAGGTGAATTGGAGAAACCTCGACTGTCTTTGAAATAACCTTGTAAAATGATTAATCTTGTGTAATGTCTCACTACCATTTCTGTCATGTATGTAAAAGCTCTCTCGCAGAAGCACAGATGAGTGACCACTATGTTTCACAATATGCATGACCGTTGGTGTTCTTTTTATTGCTATTTTTACTAAGCACAGTACTCTTTTAAGAACATTCTCCCACAATTCTAAAAGCAAAGTCTTTTTGATGAAATCATTTGTGAATATATGATTAAATCAGTCTACCTATATATTCTGGTGGAACAAAACATAATCCCTGCCTTAAACATCAGGTGTTTTGGAGAGAAGTACTTATAATTGGGGTTGCTTTAATGCTGTTGCAAATGGATAATGAAAAGGCATCACAGGCCACAGGGGAATTGATATCAGCAAACAACAAACAGTGTAAACAGTTATTGGTTTGAGGGTGTATCAGTCCATAGAGACTTATTTTGGGGATCCTCTTCTGGGAAGTCCTTGGTTATTTCACCCAGACCTCATTATCCACATGCTATAATTTGTAGACACAAAGTGCCCTGTATCGTCTTGTCTGCAGGTCAGGTCTATTTCATGTTAAAAGTATTCCTCAGCAGAACTTAATACAAGGGTGACCACAAATTATTTAGCAGCTATATACTTGTATCAGACATGAAATGGCAAAAAGTGTAATTAACTGAACACATTTGAAATTAGCTCATAACATACAATTAATTTGCTCTAAAACGATAAGAATAACACATATTGAATTATTGCTGTAAATGCATTCTACATAATGTGAACTTTTTCGGAAATGGGGTTTACATATCCACAAGATGGCACTAAATCCACCGTTTGTTGAATTAAAATCATTCCAATGAAGGGAACGGAAACGGTGCATGTTGCCAAGTGAAACCGGTAATAATTATTATTCCCATTAAGTCAATAAATGAGCTCAGCTAAACTAAAACTTCAGAGGAAGGTTGCCAGTTGGGATGGATCAGTAGGTAGCACCGTTGTCTTACAGCAAGATGGTGTGGATCATCTTGTGTGGATGATATCTGCACAGGTTCCCTCCAGTTTTCTTGCATTTCCATTATACATTTATATTTTCAGCATTTAGCAGACACTCTTATCCAGAGCGACTTACAGAAGTGCTTCTATTGTATATTATCATACTCTAAAAATTACAAACTTTGCTGAACCCTGTCAGAACTCAGACCACCATCAAAAAACACACTAAGTCACTAGTTAGCTAATTTGAAAAAACTAAGGTGTGAATGTGTTTGTGTGTTTACCCTGAGATGGACTTATGCCCTTTTTAGTGTTTCTGGGTGTCTGGTGCCCATTAAGAGTTGGGGTAGGTTCCAGTGACCCTTTGTAGAATAACTTGCTTGGAATATTCTGCTGCAGAGGCTGGCCCATCTGTTCAGCCAACCATCGTAACACAATGACGCCATAGTGACATGACAAGACATGACATGAGGTTGTAGGTTCAGTTCAAGAAGAGCCAGAAGGTTGCTAATGGTCTCTTGTGGAACACCATGCAGGGCTGTGCTTCATTGGAATATTTCAATGTAAATAGCTTGGAAATAAACTAAACTACCAGATAAACATAATAATGCCCCAAATACAGACAGTATCTTTCAGAAATGGCCAGAACTTGAACCCAACCATGTTTCATTTGTGGTAGTTAGTGCAGCATTTTGCCGTGTCGCTGTGAGTGATTACTCCCCTGCAGCCATGCTGCACTCTTGTAACGGACTTTCCTTCTTGCAGTCTGTGGCTCAGAACAATGAAAGCTGTAGAGTGTTGGAAGTGGTTAATCTGTTAGAGCTCGTCAACACCCATGTCTTAATTTTGGTGCATCATTATATTAGCTTTTAACTTTTAAGATCGGATAACTTTATATGGCCAGACATATGTGTACACCCATCCTAATTGTAGACTTTGTGTATCCGATCATTTACATAAGATAACAAAGCCTTTCTATTTTGTTATTACTGTGCCTTTGTGCACAAGGTTGGGTCTATAAAAACATGGTGTGGAAGAACTCCAGTGACTCATGAAACACATGTTACCAAACTACTTGTATTGTATTGTCTTGTATTGGAAGTACCCATAGTGTAAACATGGCTTATAGTTTTAAAGAAGTAGATAAATATTGATTAAAAGGGCATAAATGTTAAACCTTATTGAATGGTTTCCTGGAGGAGTGCAGGTAGTTTTATCTGTGGTTGTCTTTTTTATCATGTTGCAATTGACAGTACTAATGATTGCAGTTTTATGTGTGGAATTACTAGGGATGTAATGATACCGTCACGATGCGATACGATTCACAATATTGGGTTCACTAAATGATTTTTTCCAATTTTTTTAAATTTACATGAAATTTAATTATTTTTTAAAATAATACATAGTACTACTATGTATTATTTGTACTATGTAATATTTATTATTTGAAAAATGGAAAATTTTACATTTAGTGAACCCAAAATTGTGAATTATGTATTATTGTTTTATTATTATATTTATTAAATTTTTTATTCATTTGAAAAGCATCATCATTAAATCGATTCCCAAAATAAATCAGTTCGTACAAATCATTTACTGAATCATTCGTAAGAATTATTGATTCATACACGACTGCACAACAGTTTGGCATTGCGAGTGTCTGATTCTTCTCTTCATAAAGCGCCATGAAATTTTAATAGGTGACTCTCTGTTCTGGTGTGCTAGCAGAAAGTCCCACTGTCCATCTAGGCATTGTATTTATACTAGTGAAATAAGTACATTTGATTCAACAAATTACAGTTTATCATTCCATTGCATCTACACATAATTGTTTATGTATTGTATTTATATTGTACATGTTTTGTATTTATAAATGCATTTACGGATGTATAATTGCTCACCATTGGGTTTCCTTTGCAGATATGGAGACCATTAACTTCAACACTGTTTTATCCAGTTGGCCCAGGAACAGGATTTTTATATTTGGTTAATCTGTACTTCCTCTATCAGTACTCGTCAAGGCTGGAAACAGGTACAAATCTAGATGTTTATGTAATTACAATCTGTCTAATCAAGAATGGGTTTGAATAATAAAGTCAGATTAAGCAATAAGAATCAATCACAATACTCCATTAGGTGATATTTGTAAATTAATTAATTTAATCTAGGTTTCATATGTCTATTAATTATCATACAGCTGTGTATTTACCAATTACAGCACCTAAAGAAGCCATAGCAAGCAATGAACTGTTGCAGTTGTGTTTGTCCTATTTGTCTTTAAAGGTGTTGTAAGGTGTGTAACAGTAAGGGGGTTTTGTCATGTTTTTTTCTTTCACCACATATTCAGGTCACAACTGCCACCAAGCCAGTCCAATACCTTTAACCTTTTCTACCGCAGCCAGCATGTGGTTTTCATGCATATAGAAGGCAGGAGGCAGCAGATGTTGCTCTAGAATTAAAATCTGATAATCAGGGAACTGTGAATTACAACCCCATACCATAACAGATCTTTAGTTTGGGAAAAAAGATCAGATTTTGGGTTCATACTGTTTTTATTTAAGTTGCATTTTCCATACCATCAAAGTTTGTGTTATAATGAAACATTCTTAACTATTCATGCACAATGAAGATTTGTATTAATCATATATCATATCAAATGTATACATGCACGATATGAATCAAACTCACACTTCTGATTGGTCAGAATTGTAAGGGTCTTTGTCTTCAACCCTTTCTGCTGAACACCCAAACAAGCAGTTTGCTTTGACAAGACTAAAACTCAAGTCTCTGTGGAGCCGGTCTAGGTCAACACACTGCTGTGCAGAATTGTTTTGTAATAACTTGAAGCTTAACGGTTAATGTAATGGACTAGCAATCAAAGGCTTTCAGGCTTCAGCCTTGCTCAAGTACCCAACAGGGACAACGTGGCAGTGTTGTCACTGTTGGGTCATCACTGTTGGGTCCTTGAGCAAGGCTGAAGCCTGAATTGCTTAGAAAATAAACTGTCATAATAAAAGTCACTTTGGATGAACGCATCGGCTAAACGCCGCAAATGCACTTTGACTAAATGGCCCAAAGTATCTTTATCTTTACTGCAGCACTTTAATGGAGGTCTTTTCCTTTCTCGCATGCTGTTGTGCTTAAACAAGGTTGGTGGCCACTGCTTAGCAGGGTGTCCGTTGGGAACTACACAGGTCTACTCAGAGATCTGTTTAAAGCTTTTTAGGAATGCCAGTAAGAGATCATTTGTTTTTATGTCATGCTAGTGTCAATGTAAACTGAAATGTCATGCGAGGAAAATTTGAGGCATGATGAGACTTTAATTGGGCCCAAGGCTGGTCCAATTTAAAAAATGTTTTTGGCTTTATTGCATTTAAAGTACAGTACAATGTACAGTCCTAGACCACTTCAATGTTTTCAGATTGTGAAATGCAGGTGAAGTCAGAAGTCACTCAGCAGCACAGGATGGGGATGTAGAGTAATTTAGGCCATCTTTATTGTGATTTAGACAATCTTAAACCAGTTTAGAATTGACTAGACGCCACAGACCGAGTATTGTTAAAATGGTGATATATTCTATATGACCTCATGTAAAAATCATCCAGCATGATGATGTACCATCTGATAAATCTCGAAAACCACTTTTATGAACTGGTTTAGTGTAATAACGGCATCCCTACTTCTCAGATCTGAATTTTACTGAGCACCTTAGAGATAGGATATGAAGATTCGTAGAAATATCATCAATAACACACTTGTAGCCATGTTAATATTATCCAGTAACTAACCGGTACTAATGTGGTGTGTTTAAGAAACTTACACATTTTATTGTTACAG
>JAYDZF010000026.1:10950684-10966059 GCA_034509105.1 Microcambeva barbata | reverse complement strand
GCACAACGAGCTCCGATCACTCTGTATCACTCCTCAAAGTTCACCCATTCACTTGTATGGGATGATGTCATCACTCCGGGCCAACGAGAGTCTAGCAAAAAATTCGCTCCTAGAAAAGCTTGAACACAGAAACAGTGACCAGCCTGCAAAAAAGTATCCCCCCCCCACAGCACCAACTCTATACAGCTGATGGGTACCGACCCAATTCAGACACCCCACATGGGTACAGCATTGGTACAGCCACACCCCCCACCGGCCACGCCCGTTTTGAAACAAGTCACCGGCCAGCAAAAAAGTATTCACACGCCCATTTTCAAATAGTCACCGGCCTGCAAAAAAGTATTCACACGCCCGTTTTGAAACAGTCACCGGCCTGCAAAGAAGTATTCACACCCCCCACTCACAGCACCAACTCTACACAGCTGAAGGGTACTCGGCCCAATTCAGACACCCCACATGGGTACAGCATCGGTACAGCCACACCCACCCACCGGCCACGCCCGTTTTGAAACAGTCACCGGCCTGCAAAAAAGTATTCACACCCCCCACTCACAGCATCTCTATACAGCTGATGGGTACCCGGCCCAATTCAGACACCCCCACATGGGTAAAGCATTGCTACACCCACGCACCCACCGTGCACGCCCAGTAATGTTAACTATGCTCAATGCTAATACTACCAATGCTAATGCTAACAACCTAATGCTAACAATGCTAATGGCTAATGCTAATAATGCTAATTGCTAATTCTAACAATGCTAATTTTGCTAATGCTAACTATGCATATTCAACATGCGAACTTTGTTAATGCTAACAATGCTAATGCTACCCAGGCTAATGCTAACTACCTTAATGCTAAAATGTCAAACTTGTATTTGCTAATTGCCAATGCTAACTATGCTAAATGCAAATACTACATATGCTAAATTCTACGGGATGCATTGTTGGCTTACAGAAAGTTCCCAGGTGGAGCAGTTTGGGTCTCCTGTTGACTCCCTCAGGTTTAATTCATCTTATTTCTTGTGGAACCAGTCATGACCCATCATGAATGTAACCCAAGTGTAAAACATGACATTTAATCTCTGATAAAATAATAAACATGTGAACTTAATCATTAGGACAGGTGTCCACATACATTACACCAGATAATGAGAGAAAATGTTGAGTCAATGGAAAGTACTTTTCCTCTGTTTTATTGACTTACAGCAGACTGTTGAAAGAAAGAGCAAGCATGATTTGTAATAGCCATACAGTATTTCAAACATGTCTGAACATGACACGAAAACCAGTATGGGTGAAGACACTATTCTGAAACAGGCCAAGTAATATTGCGATGGGAAACTACAAAGAAAGGAGTTTTGTGGCACTGATTTCACTTTTGACTATATCAAGGGTAAATACAGTGGCACAGGCAATTATTCTGTGGTCCAAAGAAAAGTCCTTAATTTCACATGGTTTAAGGAATGAGAATGAGTTTTAGTAAGAGCACCGCTTGTCTTCCACACCTGAATAATTAAGTGCCATATTGACCATACAGTGCAGTGACCATTTACTCACTTTCTAATTTCTTCTGTTTTGCATATTCGTCAGACCTTATCTTTTAGATACTTAAAAGTTTACGACAAAGAAAAGTACACATAAATGTTACTAATACTTATCATTTCACAGAAATGTTTTCCAATACTAACTATAAAAAGTGATGTAGTATTTAAGCCTGGTTTCTAGATTCAGGCTAACCTACCTAGTAATGTATACTGTTACTAGTCTATAAAACATCCTTAAATAGCAAAGTGACAGTTTATCAAGGAAGTCAAAGGAAATCAAAACAATCATCTAAGGAGCTTCAGCCCCCCGAGTCTGATCATATCAGTGTTCATGAGTTTAGCTTGACCAGGCCAAAATGTCATCAGGAAAAAAAACTTGCTGTGCTGCAAAGGCCATCTAAATAACTCTGTGGCCCACAAGACCAACAGTTCCTTATGGTTGTGAGATGCTTAGCAGCTTCAGGACCTGGACAGGTTGCCATTGTTGATACAGTCATATTTTGCTTTTTATCTGAAATTCCTGGGACAATCTAGTCATTAATAGCTGAGTTGAAAAGAAGTGAAGCGAGTTATGCTGCAAGCACAAGAGCAGGTACAACTAAAGTGTATTGTGACAAATTTAATGTTCTGACTACAACCTTTAAGATTTACCATTAAGATGAAGTGGAAGGACAATAAAATGGGCAGTTTATGCCTGATAGCAATATGACGGTTAATTAAAGTAATGTAAAGAGTGGTATTTCCACAATGACATGAATAAATATAAATGACTCTTTTAAAAGTGATCTACTTCTCTTTGTATAATCTGACACATTTTACAGTGGCAAATATGCAAAAACAGGAAATTAGGAGTCCACCATATACTTCTTCAGTGCACTGTATTAAATCAGCAGGTAAATCAGTTCACTGCCCTTTCATAAGAAGGCCTAATGTTTCCAATGTCAGATTTAGCAAAATTATTCGGGTATATCTACAATATTATAAATGTAACAAAATTCTCATACTCAGAAAAATTTACAAATCTGTTTAAAACATATTTACAAGGGCTTGTTTGCTAAAAACAAAACCTACAAATAAATCCAAAACAATACTCATTAGCATAGCAGTCTCACTTTGGCACTCCATGGTCAGTCCCTGGCCAGTGCTAACATACATCTCAGTCATTTTACCTTTGTATAATAGAGTATTAAATAATTGGTTCCAAGTAGGTTAATGTAGTTTTCTTTTCCTTTTTGAGTTAGTCACAGCAGCCTATGCTTTGTCCTGCAACAGAAAAAAAAGCTTTAAATGATTATGTTTTCAGTAGACTAATTAAACAATGATGTTTTCAACTTTGTGTACAGGGGATTTGTCATGCTAGAACAGGAAAGCAGCCTGTTCCAGACATGGTCTGCTGAGTTCAAGCTCCAGCACTGTCCGGTTGCACTTAACCCTTATTGCCCAGACGGAACACTGTAATGTAATCTAAGTTGCTTTGGATAAGTGTCTAAAACGCAAGTTAGTTTCACATGAAGACATTCCTGCACAAAGCTGACCACAAACTAGGTGAAAGTGAATTAAATGAATTAGAACGTGATTGTCAGCTAGGCAATGTAGAATATTAGTGCCCGTTTTACCTTGGGCAACATTTTAAAAAGTGGTAATTGGGTAATATTTTAACAAGAGTAGCACTACATAATATCTGGCAAAATAAAGGCACGCTCAGATTGCTGGGGAGAGTAAAAATATTAATAAATAAAATCCAATTTAATTTTCCGGTTGAACCATTAAATACCAAATAAAGAATGACTTTTGTGTATTGGAAATGTCTTGTATTTGAAAGTTAAAATACACTTTACATGCTTTTAAAGGAGCTAAAATGTTGAACCAACCTTCTTTGATTTCTTCCGATACTGTGTGTTCTTGGTTCAAGATTTTAAAATTAGAGACCTCTTTCTGTGCCTCCGAATCTTTTCTTCCATTCTCAGCCCCTACAGAAACCTTAATCCATCTCCCATTGTCTACAGTAACCAGCCTGTGTTGGTCCTTTTTCATGTTGTCCTGTATGTTGTGACCAAGCTTACTGGCAACCCAGTTCACAATGTCCTGGTTGAGGAGTTTCGACCTCTCTACCAGCTGCTCCTCGTCCTCTTGTTTTAGTAGCTTTGCCTCTTTGACATTTCTCTGCAGAACACTTTGCACTGGCTCTGTGCTGAGCAAGCTGTTCTGCTCATACTGTTTTTTGGTGCTCAGACTTTCATACTGCTCAATCCAATCCAAAGTTCCTTTCTTCAGTGCAGATCGGTTGTCCTTGAACCAGCGTACGATTTCTGTGCGAGGAAGCCCTGTCTGAAGTTCCAGTTGGTTATATTCTTCTGGTGATGGCCACTGCGTTTGTGAAAAAACCTCTTTTAAAAGAGCGAGTGATTTGCTGTCAGTTTCTAAATAAACTGATGTGGTCAATAGTGGAAGGGGAGATGCCCTGGTCTGGCTTTCCAGCTCGTGTACGCCATTGATAGAACTTCTGTCCACTTTTTTAGAGTTCATGGAGTTAAGCAGAGCTTGTTCAAGGTTGTCACGAAGAGCCCGCCGCTCTGTGAACCAGCCGTCTATTTCAGTTTTTGACAGTCTGGTGTCGACTGCAAGGTTTTCAATTTCAACTTGTGAGGGAAAGCTACTTTTTTGGAAACATTCCTCTAACATTTTCATTTGCTCTGAAGATTTGCCTTTGACCCGTTCCAAAAGGGGAAACTTTGTGGCCACTGTTTTCTGAGGTTGATTTTCCTTTGAATGATGTGCTGCCCTATGGTTTCCAAGACGGAGATCACTGAACCACTTTTTGATCTCTCCCCATGAAAGTCCGGTCACCTCAATAAGACGATACACTTCATCATCATTAGGAAACTGGCACAGATTATAGCTAGTCATGAGCTCTTTCATCTGTTCAGGAGTTTTTTTGCAATCTGAAGAAATACTGTGTGTTGGTGAAGCAGACTTGTTCTGAACTGTTTGGATTATCGAAGGCCTCTTTAACTCATGGGAAGAAATGGGGGACATGAGGGGTCTTTTAAGTGCCTGATTTGTGACTGTTAATGCAAGAGGGGCAGATACTACATTAGATCCATTTGCAATGGGTGTCAAGACCAAGCTGGACTGTCCAAGAACTGTCTGAAAAATGTTTTGGGAGCCTTTTGTGGACTGGGTTAAGTTGGCAGGTAAGAGAGTAAATGCTGTCTGAAGAGGCTGAATTGTACCGTTGAACATTTTCTTACGTGCCTCCTCAACTTCTTCTGGAGACCAGCTGATGCCTTGTTTTAGCCTTTGGGTCGTAAACCAGACTTTTATTTGTTCCTCTGGGTGCTTAGAAGCTGCGGTGAGCCATGAGAGCTCAGCTTGTGTAGGGTATGGAAACTTATTGAAGGAAGTCATGAGAGTCAGGTTGCCATCAAGGGATGCATTGTATTTTGAAGTGTTTAAAGGAACAGCAATTTTTGGTACTAAACTGTAGTTGGGTGGACGTTGCAGGGACGGCATTATGTGCGAGAGACCATCTTTTAGTGTCGCATCAGGGATTATGACGGTTCCATTCACATTGACAGCAGTTATTTGTTTTTTGGGTAGCTCTGGGATGAGTTTGTCCATTTGCACATCTACTAATATGCTTTTTGGTTTACTTAACTTGGCTGTTGTGGATTTACTCAAGGTGGAAAAGTCATCTCGAGACTGAGGACCAGTTGGATCATATGTGAACGCACAGCTTAATCCTTCGATCGTCTGCTCCAGGATGGTCTGACTGTTAAGTTTAATTCGCTTGAACTTAAAATTGCTCTCTCCAGGATGGCATTTCTCATTGTGTTCAGTCAAGGAATCAAACTTTTTAGTGTTAAAGTTGCAAACAGCACATAGGTAAAGAGGATTGAGAATGACGTTAGGATGGTTAGAATCTACATGTTCCTTGAACTCATTAAGGTTCTGTGTGGAGAAGGTACAGTATTTGCATTCGTAGCCACCCTGTACTTTTTTCTGTGGCCCAAGTCCTGCCTCAGGCTTTTCTGGATCACTTATATCCCTCTCTGCAGTATTTTCATTTGTCCCGTTCTCACCATGAGGAAAATCTGAAGATCCATTTTCAATTGTGCTGTCTACATAGTCGTCCCTGTCCTCATTGACCAAGTCGTTTGGCCTGATCATGCAGGGGGTGGCAGATTTTCGTCGACTAGCCATGGCCTATCGTGAGACTGCGACAGTGCAGCCTTGATGAAGGACTGTTGGTGAAATATTGATGGCTCTCTGTCAAAGAAAAAACTAATTTTCTGCTGACTTTTAATGTCAGCTGCAGTGAGCGACTTCATGAGACTTCATCCCAGGCCACACGATCTGAATGAAAGAAAAACAGAAAAACAGTTTATAAAGTTATAATGCTAGTTGAATTAAATCATTTAAAAATCATCTTAAATACACAACACAAAATACATTATATGCCCTAAAGTAGTTGGACACTAGGAGACATTCCTCAATTCCCTCACAGGTGCTCTGACAAGCTGCTCTGCACTGTGTGTTTGATCTACAAGCATGAGATTTTCAGTATTTTGTGCTATAGTTTATAGATATAGAATTTTAACAGAGAACATAGGATCGTGTAAAAAAAACGTGTCGATCTAGACCTGCAGAGTCATGCACTGATCCTCTCTATACCCAGTCTGTAAAGGTGCCAGGGAACAGCAAGCAGAAGTTACAATTGCATCCATTATAAGTAATCTCTTCACAAAACCTACCAGAAAAAACTCATCGTTGTCTAAAGTCGCCTGGCCTGGAAGAAGCAGAGCTGAGATTCCTACTGGTTAGTTTAGGATGTCAGTTGTAGACACTATTTTACTGGGTAAGATAGAAGATCAGTGTAATTCATTACAACTTACAGTTAAAGTCACATCTACATTCCTTTAAACAACCCAGTAGGGGCCACGTGTTGAGAAAGAGAGCGTGGGGCAAAAATAAAACCGATTGGTAAACTGTTAACCTTCCTCAAGCTTGGTACAGCGGTTTCTGTTTCACTACAGCATAGACTAATAAAATATGAATGAGGCTACAGTCATCTCATATCTCACCCTCCACTCCTGCAGAACCAGATAATAAATGCTGCTCTGTTTAGTCCGAGGCAATATAGCAAATATGGCTATTTTTCTTCCTGTTGTGTATTTTTATTTTCTTTGATCATTTTTATAGGGGGTGTGTTTTATATCTCCTAATATGGCTGCACTTGGAATGGATGTCGCTGATGAAGAAACCTCTGTAAATCAATCTGTATTACAGCATCAGCTAAACGCTGCAAATGGAAATCTTTGTGGGTTTTGTTGTGAAAGAAACAATATACAATTCCAAATCATATATTACCTTCTCCAAAATGAAGAGTTAGGAATGCAATTTAAAGTCATACTGTAAATAATAGCTAGTCTACGTTTATTCTATCATATTGCACTGTGCTGCTTTTGGAGGGTTAATTTAAAACAAAATGCATTCATTATGAAATTGTGTTTATTGTGAAAACTTACATTTTCCATGGTTAATAGATCTAAACAGCAGCTATAACCAAAGTCACCGTTTACCACTGAATTAGCCTAAAATCACATCTTTACATCAGTGTGTGGTTACTACTAGGGTTGCCAAGATCTACTTCTGGCTTTTTCTCTCTTCATTGCTGCTTCAGTGAGAACTTCCGCTACCAATCAGTGAGCTCAAACTGACAAGCCACCCACTGCTCTCTTATTATGGATGCACAGGATGTTTTAAATGTCCCAGTTTTCAAAGTAGAATTATTGCACGGCACGCCACGTGGTTAATATACGGTCACCTTATTCAAATACAGTCACCATATCTAAATACAGTCATACTGCCCAAGCACATATGGGGGGGAAAACGGTGCACCAAATGTGTTAATAGCATTCACAGTAATTGTAATATTATAGAAGTGCAACATTTTGGTTTTGTTTTGGAATACAAAACCTGAATAATAAGAGTTGAAGAATAAGATGTAGATATTTAAGCATATAACCTGTGTACACAGTACTAATGTTTAAAAATAACACACATCAAGTTACTCCATTTTAGAAAATCATGCAATGTGTAGCACACAAGTAAACCCAACATTATCCAAAAACAAAATATTAAAAACATGTGCCAACACTGAATAGCAAATGACACCCTACTAAATTGGCAGTGCACTTAGTGTACAAAAGCAAGACGCTTTTACATTTTCTTCTACATATATTAGAAAGGATCCAAACTAAACGCTCCCACAGGGTTGACAGAGGGTGGTGAAAAGACAGAGACGATGAGCAATTTGGGTTTCTGTTGGCTGAGCCACATCGCTCCACAAGAGGAGGTTTCTGTGTTACTGCTGTGTGAGGAGGTGGAGTCTGAGGGAGTTTTTCAATACTGTGCATTGCAGGGGGTGCATCTGGGATCAAGGCAGAATTCATTTAAATCTCATCAGAGGGGGCCCAGGAACTCTGCACCACCACACAGGAACTTGTATGAGATGTGCACAAACACACTCAAATCCGTGAAACTAATGATTTAAATAGGTCACATGAATGTGTGTATGAAAACAATACAAGAACACTACAAGATGAATTTTTGTGAAGGTGTTTTTGTCTTCACAGGGTTCTTTGGGTTTTCGGGTATCTAGAGACTGGACAAAAATATATTCCCATACACATATACTGGGCCTCCTGGGTTGCCATGGAAACGGCCCTAGGCATCGAGGGTGGGAGGGTTTCTTCTCGCCAGAGGTCCAGATGAAGATCTGCATTATTCCGCATTCCTATTTTTGGATTTGGGGTCAGAATTCTCAGTAAGAGGATGTGAATAAAGCTGTTTAAACCTAACTACACTCCAAATATTATACATTGATATATGCAATCATATTTATTACACTTTCCTTTACTGATTTGTCCTGATTGTGGCAGGTCCACTTCCACCAGGAAGCACAAGGCAAAGAGTAGGAACACAAAATCACCACAAGGCTAGACACATTCCCCCAGAAATAGCTAAATCAATTCTGTGACAACCAGCCAGCTCAAATTTGATCTCATAATCAATTTGAAACATTTGAATCCCATAGCTCAACGAGAGCGAGCTAGAGTAATAGACCGCTGCGCTAAGTGCACCTACATCTGAAAAAAAAGACAAACGTTTAATAGGACAACAAAGATATATAAATATATATATAAAAGTATTTCAAAGCTATTAGAATTGCAGCCATCTGACCTACTCCATGGTGTTATAATCATTTTGTGAATCATTCTAAATATACTTACATTAATTATAATATTAAAATATTCACTTGGTGGTGTAAGTGATTCACCCGTTACTATTAAATAACCTTCTTGCAAGCACACTGATCTGCTCGGTTTTAGCATCACTGATTATTTTTGCCAACTGTGGAAATTAAGAAACGTAATAAAACCAAGAGGATTAAATACTAGCCTAAAGCAATGAGAATTATATTTACAATTCCTAATTAGGTTTCATTTCCTTTCAGAAGCTCCAGAATTTCAACCTCTTCCACACACACACATGCAGAGCATAAATTCTTATAAACCCAAGTGACAAGAAAACTAAGTAGCTACTAAAACACCAATGACTCAGGTCTCCTAATCATCGAGCTCAGGCGTCATGTTGGGAACAGCAATGAGTCATTCGGAGCAATGTAAAAGACACAAAGACTAGTTTTTAATTATTTTTTTATACAGCTGCTGTTACTTCAGAGTACAAAATAAATACTATACATTAATTCATAGACAATATATGCTCCCATAAGAGGTCAGTGTATTAGTAGATGTATGCTGTTGGTTCAAAATCTCCTTTAAGGTCATTTAAAAGCACACAGTCAGCCTGCTACACATTAATTGTACAGCCAAAATACTCGAATGTACACCGTTCCCTTCAGAATCACTACAGAGCTTGTTTGTTTGACTCTTTCTATGCTGAAGTGGTCAGGCACTGATTTTTAGAACTGCACCATGGCCGGGAATGACATAGTTGTTATCCCGATTTGTTTTGTATGTTTCTTTTGACAAGTCAAATTCATTGCTTACAACATTTAAACTTAAGACACAAGAGACACAGGGCTGCTTTGTAAATACAACAATCCACAAATATGTTGTTGGGGCTGCGGGATTTTACCGAAGTAGAGCAAGTGTTGCTTATCTACTTGATGCTTTACAAATTTCCCCATACACCAAAACAGCCATTTTAAAAAGATTTTTTAGATTTAGAATACTCTTTTCATTCTCTGCATTTTCACCCAGTCCTTGCACTGAAACGCACATATACACAATAGTGAACACTAGAGGGAAGTGCACACACATGCCCGGAGTGGTGGGCTGTTAGAGGTTCAGGTTTGAATCTTAGTAGTGCAATAAGTCAGCCAGACATCTACACAGACATGACTGAAGCATGTTTGAGAAAGTGGGATGATTAACCACTCAATGGATTAGGACCTCTTTCAGGGACCCAGAAACCTGAGGTGGTTAACATCAAATGAAATATGAAATGAAAGTGATTCACTCCTATTTAGTAACGCTTTTTAGCTATATTATAGCTAATATTAATAGAAACCATAATAAAACCAGCAGCTGGAACTTCATTTATACCAAAACAACCTCAAAGCTCTTCCCAACATTACTTGATAAACCAGGTCAACAAAGCCAGTATTTCTGAGAATAATGCATCATTACACACGGTAAGTAATGTCTTCTTCTATCAATAGAAGGGGTGCCCATATACGTTTGGCACATACTGCATTTAGTGACAATTTCTAACTCGTGGACATGAAAAAGAAATAACTTGGTAAAATACATCTACCAGGATTAAACAAATAAAATGATAATTTCTAAAGAAAGCACAAATCAGCTGGCTCAGATTACTCTTCATTCTGGCACAAAAACTCTGATCTAAATAGTAATGAGATACTACAGCTACAGATGGATCAATACTTGACTAAATAAGTGTTTTGTTCTGTAAACCAATTATCATCTGTCTGATGCTTTTAGGATACCGCTTTTAGACCTGGCTTATAAGTGTAGTAGCTTATCCACTTACAGCACAGTAATCATTCACTGTGTGCTGCTTTGCAGCAATGGCGATGCATCAACATGCAGCTCAACTTGACAAAGACAAAGGAACTGGTGGAAGACCTGAGGAGGGAAAAGGCATCGGTGACCCCAGTTCCCATCTCTCCAGTTTATTTTGAATATGCAGTGATGCCCTGTACAGGAAAGGCCAAAATGGTCTTTATTTTTTGAGGCACCCGAGTTCCTTCAACCTCTGACTATGGTTAGGATATTTTATGAGTCTGTGGTGACGAGTGCTATCCTCTATGCTGTTGCATCCTGGGGCAACAGGCTGAGGGCAGCAGATGCCAACAGACTCTACAAACTGATCCACAAGACAGGTGTTGCGGGAGTGGAGCTGGACTCACCGATGCTGCAGGATGCTGTCTAGGCCATTATGGACAATGGCTCCCACCCACTCAATGACATAATCATGTGACATGAGCACAAGACTCAATGCATCACTGAGAGTCATTTCTACCTGTGGTCATCAAATTCTTTAACTCCTCCCTTAATAGGTGAAACTAAAGTTCATCATTATTGTGTGCAGTAACAATTTGAACCGTATATACAGCATTTACTGTATTTTTTTTTATTTCGTGTACATATTGCAAATTTCTGTTTGTTCTAAATTAATAGTGTTTATTATTTTTTTATAAATAGTTAGATACAACTGTAACAACTGAAATTTCCCTCAAGGATCAATAAAGAATTTCTGATTTTGATTCATTAGAGTGGCAAAAGAACATTAACCTTTCAGTCAGAAGAAATTGTCTTCAACTACTAAAAAGAGTAAAGATTTTTGCTGTCTGTTAAAAGGATTTCATGGTTCTTATTAAGAAAATAAATAAACACATGATATGGTCCAAACGATATGGACCTCAGAGTGAGCTTGCTGGAAATCTCTTGGCAGATCAAAAGGCATTAGTATTTAATAGCATCACCAGACTCTTCTGGGAAGACTTTCTAGAAGGTTGTTATAGTGCCGTGCCATCAGACTACCTGAGAGCCCTGGCATTTGATGTTTTACCTTTTGTTTTTTACCGGGGTATATTGATTTTTGTACAAAACATACCTAATTGTGCAAAACCCACAGTCATTTAACTAAATCCTGAGCTTTAAGACATTGTTGTTCACTTGTGACTTCTGTACCACACAATATTTATACCAATGGCCTACCTAATTTGGAGCTGTGAAATTGTGTTTTGGGCCATGAAATGCTATCAGTTTCTTGTATCTCAGTGTAAGGTTTGCGTTTATCATTTATTCATCGTTTAATATTAACGTACCATTTAATGTCATGTTTACGGCTTATTTGGGACTATGAGGCAGGCGTGATACAGATACCAGTAGCAGGTCAGGTGCTCATGTACTTGTATTCATAGAATTACTCAAATACAAAGGTACTCAAAACCACTTTACTTCAATATAAGGTTGACATACGGAGGGAGATGTTATCTGACTTGTAAGTGCGTTGTGTCATCTCATCGCCCCAAACAAGGTACAGAGAAAGCAAGAATTTTGTGAGTGTGTATATATCAACAGCATGCTTTAATATACGATACACAACATTGACAAAAACATTGTGGTGTGTTAATGATTAATACTATAAGGCATAATCACCATTCTTTGTCATATATATAATGAGATCCCAGATTCCAATTCCCAAAGTGCAAAAGCCTTACACGGTCATAAGTCCAGGGCAGACTGCTGAAAAACAGCAACCCACAGGTACTGTGTTTACTTATAGAAAAGAGCATAGTAAAAGGAACTGCAAAAAGAATGCAGAAACTTAGTTTATAAAATACTGGTGCTATTACATGTGATCACCATTTTAGATAAAATGGTGTAATGCAAAAATTAGATGATACTGTGATAAACTGACATTGATAAAATTGATGATCGTTTTCTACTGCAAAGACCTCACCAAAGCTGCACTATGAGCCACAAACCTTATTTCTGGAAAAGTTGTATTCTTTTGTAAATGCACTAAAACGATATAATGATATAATCATTTTTTAATTGTTTGTTTATTGTATCTTCCTATGTTTTATCAAGCTTTTAGGCCAATACAGCACTTGTGGTACTTTGTTGCCAACACTTTCAGATCCACAGTGAATGTACAGTACGTTCTTTTGGATATGAAGCTCAGTCCAAAAGAAAGCATTTGGTACACAGAAGATGCGTTTTAGGAAATAATTGCCTGTAACCCTAAACAGGTTCAATAAAAGACTAGATTGATGTTAACGTGGTATAAATATGTTTTAACTGTGTTTTAAGAAGGTAGGAGACGATTTAAAATGTTTATCCTGAGGAAATCTAAACCAATACAGAGAACTGGGCTTGTGATCAGAAGGTTGCTGGTTTGATTCGGACAGGTCATGATTGAAGTGCCCTCGAGCAAGGCACCTAACCTTTAACTGCTCCCTGGGCTGCACACCGCTCCAGGCACGTGTGCTCACAGCCCCCTAAAGTTTCACTGCATGGATTGGGTTAAAATGTGAAGGACGAAGGTCACCACACAGTGATTAAAAGAGTATTCTAAATCTAAAAAAATCACTAATATATATGAGACTCCTCTTCTTCCATTGGTTTTCTTTTCAGCTAATCACTTCTGTTCCATTATTACACCACTTAACCTAGACAGACTCAAAACACTGTACCGATGTTACAACACTATACTGTTCTTGGTAATTAATCATTAAAATGCATAAAAAAGCCACGAATTCTGATGTTGCATGGCTCTTGAAAATTGAGAGGTTTCATTAGCCCCTTACAACCCTTAAATCAAACACAGATTACCTCAACATAAACTGTTTATGCATTAGACAAAGTACCCCATCACTGCTTAATTAAAAAATGTTCCTTTTCCTCCGAAGCTAGTCATCTCCATTTCCCTACTGCAATTTCCTTTCACATACACCAACCTTACCCTGACCAAAAAGAGCTGCAGACTAGAACACACTCCATCTCTCACTCAGACTTTCACACAGATCTACAGTGCTGTGAAAAAGAGATTTCTTATGTTTTTGCACATTTGTCACACTTAGATGTTTTAGATTATCAAAATTAATTTGAATATCAGACAAAGATAAGCCGGGTAAAAAATGCAATTTTAAATGATAATATAATGGTAAAAAAATATATATTCTGGGAAAGCAGTGTTCAATTTTACTAACCACAGCAAAGCCTGGTTACTGCCAGATTCAGGAAATCACTTGAATAGAACCTGTCTGACAGCAAGAAATCGGTCTCACAAAGCAATATATAATGCCCTGATCTGAAGAAATTCAATAACATATGAGAAACAAAGTCATTGACATAAATCAGGTGAATCAGGGAGAAAACATGGAACAGTGGGGATCCTTTCCAGGAGTGGCCGACCTCTTAAAATTACTCCATGAGCTCATTGACAACTCAAGTAGGCATGTAGAAGGTCACAAAAGAACCCAAAACAACAATTAAAAGCACTGCAGGCATCAGTTGCCTCAGTTGAGGTCAGTGTTCAGGATTCTACACTAAGAAATATACTGGGCAAAAATGGGTATCCATGAGAGAGTTCCAAGATGAAAACCACAGACAAAAATATTCTGTGGATTGATGAGAATTGGAACTTTTGGAAGTGTGTGTCCCACTACATCTGGAATTGATGGAACCATGAATTCTACTCTACCAAAAAAATATTTCGATCAGGACCTTAAGCTAAAGCATACTTGGTGCATTTGGGATCCGCTGAATGGCTGAAAAGAACAAAATGAAGAATTGAGTGACCTAGTCAAACAGGCTGTTATGCTCAAAGAACCCTCCACTGCAGTGGTAATATTAAAACAATTCTGCAATGTTACTGCCAAGGATTGCACAACCAGTTATAAGGTTTAGAGGGCAATTACTTTTTCTGATAAGATCATGTTGGTTTGGATAGCTTCCCTTAATAAATAGAAGGCTTATTGAAAAAACTGCATTTTGTATTCAGCAGGTCATCTCAAATGTCTTTGAAAATAACATTTAATTGTGTCAAATGTGCAAAAACATCTGTATATGAATGTCTATGAAAGTGATCCACCACTCTAGAGCTTAAGCTCTCCACAACATTCAGACAGCTGACAAATTCCCCCCAAACCATTCTTTTAGACCTACACAAAACTCCAGAAACAAATCAAGTTGTAAGGGGAAACAAAAAAAAAAACAATAGGATAATATCTAATAATATCCTTGGTGCCTGATGGTTGCTATATATTCTTTACATTTACAACATTCTGTAGGTTTTTTTTTTTCAAACGAACTTAAAATTGTGATCAAATACAACAGTATATTGAAACCTAAGGCCCTTATTTAGGGGATCAACAGTGGGGCTTGAACTTAGTCATTTCTGCTCTATCATAACCAGTGGTCCAGGCATAAAGTTGTAACATCTTCAAAATGCATTTACCACACAGAATTCCCATTTTGTACTGAAGATTGGACAAAACACAGAAAGTGCAAAACCGAGAAACGGTGGATTGTTTAAACCAGTGGTGTCAAACTGGATCCATAAAGGGCCGTGTGGCTGCTGATCTTTGTTCCAAGCAGCCCAGGAGGTCACATGATCAGCTGTCAAACTGAGCTAGAGATAGATAGATAGATACTTTTTTTCATCACTTTGCAGTGAAATTCGTTCTCCGGATTTTAACCCAATCCGTGCAGTGAAACACACATATACACACTAGTGAACACTAGGGGGCAGTGAGCACACATGCCCA
>JAYDZF010000026.1:10654333-10698789 GCA_034509105.1 Microcambeva barbata | reverse complement strand
TTTTTTTAGATAGCTAGGTTAACCATTGTGCATTGAGACATGGATTATAACTGCTTAGTTGTTTAAGAGGATAAATGTCCACATTGGTATTGACAAATACTCAAGGTACTATCAGTATCAGACATTAAAGTGATTATGAGCCAGCCCTGGTCAATAGATATACCATTTAAAAATCTACCTTACCTCTCCTACATCATAGACCCACACTCGTCCCTCCGAATCACCTGCTGCAACTTCACGGCCTCCTGATGACCACCTTACCCGGTTCAGAGCACAAGAGCCCTCTACTGTTACACTTGCTGTAGGAACCTGGTAAAAAAGACAATGATTAAGTATTCAGAACGTCATTCCAGGCTTCAGGGTGCTGGTGTAGCATGACTGTATAGCACAATAGCCCACTACATCTGGTAAAAGGGTTTAAATGTTGCCCCCAGTGGTGCTATCTGCTGGTTGAATGTCTACATCAAGACATTATTGACTAGGCCTGTGACATAAGAAACACAATAAATTGGCATCCTGTTCAGAGTGTGATTTTACAACTTCGTAGCACGGCAGTAAAATATGATAGCCCACCATCGCTACCACTCTGGTTGCTGGTTAAACAGAAAAACAGGGAGGGAGGGAGTGTCACATGATAGGTGTGTTCGAAAACATAAGAGCTGCCTTACTGTTTACATTGGCCACTAGAGAGGGTTGTAATATGTTGTTGCATTATAAGTCAGGTCATTCAAACATGCTGCTTTGATGATTACATCGCAGTTTCTGCAGGGCCCCATGGCTCTGAGGTGTTTTTTGTGCTTTTCATTCTTGAACAGTAAAGGCCTTAACACCTAAACACGTTCTCATACTTTTGGCCATATGGTGTAAGTCTTGGCCATATCGGCCTGGTCCTCTACTCACTTCTGTGTCATTATTGAGGTTCCAGAGGTCTAAGTGACCCATTCCATCTACTGTAGCAAACAAAGCAGGATGCACAGGAGACCACATGACATCATAGATGTAGTCAGCATTGTCCTCAAATGAGTAGAGTGGTTTATTATGCTGTGAAAAAAGAAAAAAAAGATACTTTACAAAAAGACAGATAGATTTATAGACAGGTCATCAGAATTAGAAATTGAACCCCCACCCTTCCCCTTACATATAGCTGATAGCGCCTGTATAAAGATGTCAGTTAGGCTGATAGAACCGGCGAAGATCTCAGCGTTAATGGGTTAGCATAATTTCGCCACTGCGCAATGACATTGTCATTTTTATTTAATAATAAAAAATAATAATACGTATCTGCCACCCAAACAGAATAACACAAACTACAACACAACACAAAAAAACAACTCTTACTTTAGTTGACCACAGTTTGACAGTCCAGTCAAAGGATGAGGTGGTAAAGAGGTGAGAGAAATCAACAGGGCCAACTGCATTATGGCAGCTAATACCCGTCACTGGACCCTGGTGCCCTTCAAACATCTGCCCGATACCAGCCTTACTACATACAAAAAAAATCCAGACTTGTGTGAAAAGGGTTTAAATATAATATTCTTTTATCTGACATATCTGACATTTGGTAACACACTGACCTGCCATGTCGTGAAGCTGTGTACACTGTCCCTTCTTCACTCCCGACCACAAAGTTATTCACATCACCCCAAGGAAAAGCCATTCCAGTAACCGCTACTAACTTCGATTTGTTATAGACCAGTTCCATGCTTTCCTGTGAAAAGAAAGATGAGTAAATAATATGTAGGTCATTCCAGAGATGGTTCCTGGGTACCTTATACATGAGCTGTGTATGGAGCTGAATTTTTTCCGAGGTAATATTTCCTGGCAGCCTGAGAGATATAATTGAGTATAGATGAAATTATTTCAGTTCACTGAGTTCTCTAGTTTTCTATTGTTACTTTTAAGTTCACCCAATTCTGTGTCTACCCTTGTTAATCAACTTCAATAGACCTCATTTACATCAAGTATACCTCCTTTTTGAGTAACAAATTTGCAGAAATAAAAAATAGAAAGTTTGATTTAAACTTGGAAAAGCATGTAAATGGATGGCTTGTCACAGACTGGTATATGTGAAAATGAAATGAAATCATTTTAAATGTTTGCACCACCACCCAGCACCACCCAAAGGTGGGCAGATCAAATCCCATAGCAAAAAAATGTTAAATCAATGTTGATTCAATGGAATTAACAGTGAAGTAATGTTAATTCAACATCCCTCTACTATCTGGGATTGACCTGAGAATATCACAGGAGGGGAAAAGTTGAATAAAATATCCATAATTCAAGTAGTGATCATGAATTGTATTTAACAGAGAACCATCTGTCATTTTTAGGTAGTGGAATGCCCAACATATTAACAACTTACAGAGGCAGGTGAACACAGATTCCTGGTCACATAACTTGCAAAACCCCAGTCCAGACACTGTTTTAATCCGATTGTTCTTTCTGACACAACCCTCCTATTTATCCGGGCTTGGGACCGGCAATAGAATGTACTAGTCTATACATAATAGTGTGTAGGTACAAACAGAACTATTCAGTGTCTCCAATTAAGCTGGTGCTTATTAAAAAAACGGAGCACCCAGATGTTTTATTTATTTATTTTTCTGTTTACCTGTGGTTGAGAGAGCATGTCTAAACTCCAGGAGCACAGCTTGCCATCTGTAGACACAGTGATCAGGTTGTTGGCATTCTGGGTTCCCACCACATTTACACAGTACACAGGGTGCTGCAGAAAGGAAGAGGATCATGAGATGTGCATCTCCATATGCAAGATCAATAATCAGAGATCCATACAATTGCAATCAGAACAAACAACACGTCTCCGTATTTATTGAGTCAGCATAATTTAAGTAAAAAAACAATCTAGTTATTTTGAGAAATATACACTATGTGCACTATAATTCAACCACCAGCCTCAGTATTGGTAGATCATCCTGTATGGGTAACATTGAATAAGCATTTTTTTAGCCATCTAAGACTTTAACAGGAATGATAAAAATTGCTGATTGCAACAATTGACTAACGCTACTAAAAATAAGATTCAATTAATTTCTTAATCATAGAAAAAAATGATATTCAATTGTTAACAATTCATTTATTAAATCAATGTATTCTTACAGTATGAGCTGCAGCAGAGAGAGGTGTCCTTTGGACAGGAGTCCTCCGGTGGTTTCGATTGTCCCACAAAGCTATCTGGCCTGAGTAGGTCCCCCCGACCACTAGATTTGGATGGAACTGTGCAAAGCAAACTGACATCACAGAGGACTGCAGGAAGAGAAATATGAATGAGAACAATATATGTTTAAATAACTGATAACATTCACACTATATTGACAAGGCCATGAACATTTGAAACCTTTTTAAACCATGGGTATTTCTATGGAGTTGCCTTGTGACTATGGTCATTTTAAACCTAATTTATTGACTTGCCACAAATCTTAGGGTATGCCGTTGTTGTGTTGTCTTTAATAAACAGTCCTTTAGTTCCGTTTTTAAGCCTGTTTTATTAACACATGTTCTGTTTACAACCCGGCTGCCATATCTGGTCTTTTCTCCCTCTTTCCCGCTCTCTCCCTAGTTCTCTCGCGCTCTCTCTCACGATAGCTCAATAACATAACTATACTACAGCCGTTTCTCCCTTTCACAATGACAAATTTTAATGCCCATAGTTTGGAAAACGTTGTCCAACAAGCCTTTGGTCACATATGTTTTGCAATCGGACCAAAAAATCTTGCAGTTTTCTTTATGGATCGTTTGTTTTAAATATATTTAAAATGTCATGCGATTATCCAACACCAGACCTGGCAGTGGAATATGTATTCTGGGGTCGTCTTCTTAAACTTCATGTTCCAGACAAGAACAACACCATCTGGTTCATGTGGAGCATCTTCATTCGCATTGTATGAAGCCACCAGTAATTCTGAATACTAAAAAGAGAGATTTTATTTATTTATTTATTAACCTTATTAAAATATGTTGCACAATTACCTGCTTACCTGTGGAGACCAGTCCAGACAGGTGACGACTCGATGTTTTGCCCACTGATCATCATAGAACTGACGGCAGAATGCCAGATTTAATCCTGCCTGTGTGTCCCTGATACGCAAAAACACATCAGTATTAGTTTAATGTCAAGAAATGTAATGATCTTTATGTGCTTATAGATCATTTTTATAAGCCTACTAAAATAGGTACATATTAATTATAATAGTACATTGTTAAGTGATTAATAATGCCATACATTGAAATATAAATACACTTAAAATTAAGGAATTAAAAACGTGTCTGCACTTTTCTGATTTCCACATTACTGGACTGCTCAAAAAGTTTAAATTTGAAGGATAATATAGAAAACAATCTTGCTGGTTTCATTGCAATAGGAGGACACAGGGGATGTCACAACAGAGGGTGACTATGTAGAAAGGTGATGTCTTTTGTTTTTGAATTTTTTATTGAATTGAGTTTTAAAAAAGTGCAGAAATATTTTGAAGAACCCTCTTCTACATATACTACATGCTCAAAAGTATGTGGACACAAATTCAAATATGAAGAGCTTGCATTTTAATGGATTATCCCCAGTCAAATGTGAATGTTGCCAATGTGAAGTGAAAACATCTAGACCACACAAGCACGGCAAACATGACTAGCAATGATGAAGCACTTTGTTAGATGATAGTCAAGCATTTGTAACCAATTTAAACCTGTCTACAGCAATGTTATCACTTTGGGATACAACATGAATTTAAAATCCTAATAAACTAACTTTAAGTTGTTTGAGTAACTTTTTGTTGTTGTTGCATGAGCAAAATTTATTATGTTTATTTGTACAAAGCAAGGACCAGTAAGTCCAACCATACTACATATCTTGAAATGAATTGGAATCTCAATTCTTAGGCCTTGTAATAGAACAACAGAGCCAAACATACCTAATATAATTTTTCTTTGTTTTAAAATGGGATGTTGAACAAGCTTAAGATCAGATGTCCACATACTGTAGGCAAGATAGTTTACAAAACTGTTTTAACAAGCAATATCCTGACCCCTCTCTCTCCTCCATGTCACGCCCACTGTAGTCAAAAAAGATATCAGAGTCCTCGGCCAGTGCCCGCTCCATCACTCGAATGCTACGGTCAAAGAAGAGCAGAAAATCCTCCGAGTGAACGACTTGCTGCTTCTCTTCCTCTGTGAGTTCTCTGGGAGGATCTACGAAACATGACTGCCTTTGTCATAACCCAGTTTTTTATTCTTAAACTGAAGAGCTATAAACTGAAAGGTCAATCATACCCTGCTGGTTGTCTTGAGTTTGTTCTTCCTGCTGTTCATCTGAATCAAGTTTAGGTTTGTCTGATGAAATATCCTCATCCTCTTCCTCTTCTGTAAAAAAAGAGCCATTTTAGAACTGCAAATATTAAGTACAGATGAGGGTCTGGTCTGAAATGTCATATTTCATGCATAATTATATTCTTCACATTCTCATTATATAAAATATAAATAATATAAATACTGTTGCTGGGGAGCAGAGGCTAAGTTGTGCCACCTCATGCCATTAATTTTAAAAACACAAGGTAAACTGTTCACTTAATAATTTAAAAAATGATATAATCGTAATTAGTACGACTGAACACTAAAGCAGCTGCCTGTGAAGGCAGTAGACAACAAAGTCACTCACTCAGTAAAACCAACCAGTAGAGGCAGCCACTTCAGGAGCTAAAATAACCCCCTTCAACCATCAATTCCTCCAAATGATACCACATTGTGTCTGTGGGGCCTCATGGCTACCTGATAGTGCAGCTGAGATTCAAACTCCAGAGCTCAAAATCTCAGCACAGAGGGGGTGGATTTTTTTTAAACCCAACTGTATGTATCCAGGATCTGTATTGAATTTTTTATGGTTGAGATGCATATGGATGATGATAATTTCTTGAGCTTTACCTTCAGACTGATCAAGTGCTACAGGCGTCTGGGTCTCTTTAGCATATGTCACAAGTTCCTTGGGCATGTAATCAACCTGAACAATCTTCGATGCCCCAAGTCTTCGCATTCTGCAACTACAGAAGAGAACATCAGAAATCTCAATAGAACTTCTAACCTATCTGTTTTGGGATGAACATACTTTAACCTGAAATTCTCACCCATGCTCAGAGTCTGCTAGGAGCTGAATAGCTGAGGGGTCTGTATCCCACTGCAGTGTCCTGAACACATGTATGTTTGGCATATTGGGGTATAAAGAAGAACAGACATGATTAGCCAATAAAGCAGTTCATGCATTCTAACAGAGTACATTTTACATTTTCTGGTGTGGTTTATTTAATTTCAAGAATTTTAACACTCACACGTACAAAAGGAAAAAGACATTATGTGATATTGCAAATCAGTGCAAACTTAAACCTAACACACAGCCCTAACCCTGGTTCCAAGCCCTAATAAATAAAAGGATTGTATCAGAATGGGCTTCAGGTATGAAAGCTGTCCCTGATCAAGTTTTGTAATATTGTAATACATGCTTCTTTGAGTTTTATTTTTAGTTCTTTGAGTTACTTACTGCAAGAAAGAGTTTACCATGTCCCCATTTATGTTTGGTTTGTCTGGCTGCACTTATTCACTTATTAGAAAATGCATAAAGCAGGGTCAAGCTTTGAGATCAAATCTGAATCTGATGGAACTTTGGTGACTCTTTCACAGTCAAGTGAGTTTAACCCAAGCTTTAAGTATATGGAAACACTGGACTTTTCTCTCCCAATCAAGCTGTTGCCAACTCCTGATTGTGATCTGAAGGATTGTAGTGGTAGTGCGTACTCTGGGTTTCATACCTGGCCAAACTGCCTCCATTCACTGACTCCTGGCTCCCGGCCTCACTGGACGTGCTCACTGATAGCGAAGAGGGAGACATATGGGTTGGGACTAAATAATGAAAATAACAGGTATCCCATGTTAAAGGCTGCAGTGGCTGTACTGGGGACCAGCACAAGCAGAAAGAGCCAAAGCAAAATCAACAAGATGAATCAAAATGGTTAAACCAAAGAGAAAAGAACAAATTAAAAAGGAAACAAAGGGAGAAATTGTCAAAGAATTATTATTTTCTGATATGTTTTGAGAATTTACTTATATAATGCGGTGGAAAACCAATGTCCCCCTTCCTGAGTTTCTGTATTTATGTGTGTACTGTCTATTAATGACCTAAACAATTAGGACTATGCAATAGTGTGCATTGTAGTTCTTATTTTATAACACTCCTGCAAGTGATGGTCAGAACTGGACATTGAAGCAATTAAAAGAGGTCAACTCATCTGATCCAGATGATAAATCCAACTTTTTCCAAGATCATTGAGTATTGGCTCATTATTGTATATTAGACATATATGTCAATAGTTTCAGATAATCAAAAGAGCTGTAACATAATAACATGGGGCAAGGTTTTTCGTTTGGTTAATAAATAACCTGCCACACAATCATTCGGAAAGATTAAACGCTGTTTGAAGTTCTTTTTCAGAAAGAACGTGATAATGGTATAGTGCAGTCAGTGTACTGTATGTCTCATAGCTGAAAAGAACAAGCTGCTTTTATATTTTTCATTGTCTCTTTGAGCTAGTGCCAAAACTGAGGTTTGAATCAGGAAGGGAATATGGTGTAAAAACTGTGTCAAATCAGGTATGTTGATCAAAATGACCAAATGTTGTGAGCAGTCGAGGTGATGGGATCAGAATCATTCACCACCATTAACAAACCATTTACAACCCACTAGTTAGTGCTATGCAGATTTTTACTTGCTGCCCTAACATTTCTTTGTTTTCATTGAGTTAAGTGCTTTATACTGGTTAGGGTCATGGGCTGACCTCAAGAATTCCCTGGAGTTGGCTCAAATCTATCACAGAAATTTCAGCAACACTCTTCTCTGTATAAACAGCATTGTCATGTTTACAGTTTGGTTACATTAATGACAAGACATGTAGTTACAGGTTACTCATGATTCATTAGTTTAGGTTCTTTGTCAAGTGCCATCTTGTGCAATCTAGTATCTCCAATTCACCTCACTTACATGTCTTTGGACTGTGGCAGGAAACCGGAGCTCAGAGAGGAAATCCAAATGCAAGCAATTCCTGTAAAGGATTTGTTTCTGGTTATATATTAATAAAAGTGTCTCTTTAATAGCAGAACTGATGGGTCATGGTGGCTTTCCAGAAACGTCTTTCCTGAACCAAATGTAAGTTTCAAAAATCAGTAAAGTTCTTCTGTAGCCAAACTATTTCCAGTGACTGAATATTTTATCAGGTCACCTCAGCAGTGCTTTACTCAACATTGTTTCCAAACATAAGTAGATTGTACCTTATTTTACTAATTATAGCAATTTGTTAAATATTATCATCAAATGATTTGCACTCCTCTCACAGCATGACTGATGCAAAAAATACAGAAGAAAATAAAAGTTTGTCGAAGCGGGTGCCATTTGTGAATAATTGTAATATTCTGTGTGTGCAGCTTTATAAGACCGCAGTTTTTACCATGCATAAATTAGAACTGAAAATCTTTATGCTGTTTCTTCAAACATAGTTTGATGTCATTGTGCATTTCCCCATTGTGGGACTAATAAAGGCTAATCTTATCTTATTAGACACAATGTACAAATCTTTAAAACAAGTAAAATACCTAATGGTGGTTCTGGTGAAATCCCGATGCTCTGCAGAAGAGCCTCTGTTTCTTTTCTTTTCCGGTCAAGATCGGACTCTTGAGATGTATTCTCCGTCTTTTGCTGAACTTCTGACTGTACCATTTATAAAACATGCAAAAAGTCAATGCAGAAAGATATCTACTATATTGGATTATTTATCTAAAATTATCTTTTAGAAAAAAGTGTATCCATTTAATGCAGTATATAGCACCTCTTTCTTTTTTCTCTCCTCCTCCTTTCTTTTCTTTTCCTCTCGAATCTGGGCAAGACGCTGTTTTTTACGCTCAAGTTCAGCTTTCAGGTCACCTCTGTCAGACATCTTGATATATACTGACTATTTACACACAACATACAAACAATAGTCATTAGAAGAAAAAAAGTTATAGGATTTCATTGTCTTTAATCCCTTATCCTAATTAGGGTCAGGGAGGAAAGCTGGAGCCTATCTCAGCTTTTCAATCAGTGCAAGGCACAATTTACCAGCTTGGTCGGGGCACCAGTCCATTGCACCTATAGGACAATTCTCCAATCAACCTGGTAGCATGTCTTTGGACTGTGGGAGGAAACCGGAGTACCTGGAGAAAACCCACACGGACATGGGAAGAACATGCAAACTCCACACAGAAAGGACCTAGATCTAGACCTAGGACCTAGACCTAGGGCCGAGGATCGAACCCAGGACCTTCTTGCTGTGAGGCAATAGTGCTACCCACTAAGCCACCGTGCTGCCGATCTTGAACATTTATAAATGAAAAGCCAAATGAATTATGGTTTGAATGTCTAACTGCAACTGGTTTCACTACAAAACTATAATTTGGTTGGGTCAAGCAAAGATGTTCTGTAAAATAGTTTCCCGAATTGTCAGGGACAAAGTAATTAAGTGACAGTAAAATGGAAAAAGCAACAGTGGCATTAAGTTTGTTCCATATAATAATTCAGGCAGATATTCAGGCATGAATTGCATGTATTCATTTATCAATGTGTCAAACAGTATAATATAATAATCACTCCAGAGAATGTTTTTAGCTTCTGTCAAACAACATTCATGGTTGCTGACTAGAGAGGCAGCTTGAAAATTTTGGATGAGTGTTGCAATTAATAAAGAGATATTTTCAATTCCAACAAAGCTGTTGATGTTAGTTTTGACAGTAATAACAATTTCAGTCAATGTGGGCACATGTAACTGTACAGAAATTTGACAAAACATTGAATATTACAACATAGAGCTATTTGCCATGATCTCTTCTGTTGACATGCTTGGCAGATTGTCACATCGTCTCTATTTTATATTCCCTGGCATCCATCCTATGTTAGTTCCATGTCAAAATCCCAACCTCACAATCGCAAAATGGTCAAATTGTATATATTCAGGGTTATAAATGCTATCTTGTTAGAATTCATCATTGTCAAAACAATCATGTGATATAAGCCTATAGACTAATATACTAATGTTACTGGATAATTACAGAACCAATGGTTGTTCCTGTTGACCAAACCATATGAAGTGATGTGCTGTTATTGACGAAAGATTAGACCCAAACACCTCTCCAATATTCCATCCATGTTTACATTTTCTTCTAACTGCAATTTTATAGTGGCTTCGTTCGTTAATTCTAGTGTTTCCCAAATTATAATTAGAACACAAGAAAACATCCATCAGCTTAACATAAAGCAAACAGTAATACAGACGTGAAAACACACACATGCATGAAAATAAAACCAATAAAACAAAACATTCGTGTAATCTGTACCGTCGTTGTCTTTCTTTATGCACGTTGTGAAAAGCGGTATTGTGTTAGACAGAGACCGGTCCTTAGACAAATGCCCCCAAAAATCAGGTATAATCCCAAACGACTCCCGATCACTACATATAGATACACTATAAATGCCTACAAGCTTATTAGATAGGCCACCTAGGTAGAGACCAAGGTAGGCGTTGTAAACTGAACCTTTTGTTTCGCCTGAGAAAATTCAGCATCAGCATCAGTAGCATCCTGATCAAAACCGGAAGTTGCCGCCCGGTTAGACGCACAGCAACAAGCTGTTTCTGTTTCTAATTCCCTTTCATCCACACACACAGTTATATGTTAAAAGATTGGCGAAACACTCATGCATGTTTGTTCTTATATTACATTAAGTGTTTCAATATAAGATGTTTTCACTGGTTGGTAATAATTTACTAATCCCCAGGAAAAATGTATTCTGAGGTTAAGTGCACAGTTAAAAGAGTTCTGTGAAATTCAGAACCACGTGGCCAAATAACCACCAATTAATAGAATAACTGTATAATAATTCAGTTTTACTAAGAATTGTTACAGTACATTTTCCTAGTCGAGCAGAAATAAGGACAACATTATTAAAGCATGTGCTTGAAATGTATTCGCTGATAATAAAGTACAATTGTAAATTTACAAAACTATGCATTTTATGCTTATATGAATCCAAATCTTATTATTCATGACGAATTGTAGTAAACCTGTAGAAACGAAACCTTGCGCCATCTGCTGACTGAAAAGGGAACCGCAAGCAGGACGCAACATGCCGAATGCGAGGCAGACATTTCACACAAATAGAAGCAAACAAGGTTTATGGGTGTGATTAAAATAATAATAATAATAATAATAATAATAATAAAATTCTGGGTGATAAAATATACAAATCTGAAAAGTCATGAAAAGAAGGTGCAGGAATTTGATCGAGTAAACTTTTTTTTCTGAGAATGCGAGATGATCGTTGCATGTGTGAAGGGGCATAAAATGCTTGTCTAAGATATAGAGACATTGGATTTCTTTTAAGAAAATAAGATGAAGTAGATCAAGAAGTTACATATGGAAAAATGTAATCTCATTGACATCCATAAACCAATTACGTTTGACAAAGACAAAGTATGAAGGAATTAAAATAGTGATTTTTCAGGGCGACCATTGCAACCTTCTGAACTTTGTCAAGAGAAATAACCAAAACACCATATCGCTGAACTATTATTATACTTCTTTCAAAGCATGTCAGATACATGAAATCTGTAAATACATGCTTCCTTGTGCTTCTCACTACAACCCACTTTTAAAATGTACTTTTCAAAGTGAGTTTCAGATTGCTTGTTAACTGCTTAGTGGCTTAGTGGGGAGCACCTACAGCTCACAGCAAAACTGTCTTGGATTTGATCCCTAGGTGATGCAGTTTCGGTTCTCCCCGTGGGTTTCCTCTGGGAGCTCTGGTCAGTGGAAAGACATGCATGTGAGTTGAACTGGAAATATAAAATGTTCCATGGCAGTGTTTGACATAACAACTTGAACAGATTCATCTTGTGTAACCAGTCCCTACATGTCATGTCATAAATGTGTGTAGTGTGTAAAATCCTAATAAAATAAATATATAAAATGCAATGAAGAAATCATGACAGTGGGTTGATTCATACATCAAAAGCAGTGGGAGACCTGGTGTTAGTGTCTAGGTCTCTGTTTAGGGCAACAGCACAGATAGATGTAAATCCCACACTAGGCAATTTATTCATTTTGGCACTTAGTACACATATTTCTGAAATACAATCTAAGCATTGGATTGTTAAAGGATATCCCCAAGATCAGAAGAGTAGTAGCATTAAAAGCTCTGTGTCAACAGTGCCAGCATTATCAATTTAAATAGCACCTCACAGTCCAGGCACGGCTCTAATCCATCACCTCAAATCCTCACCCCTTCCTTAAACATAGCTAATCATGTCTGTATGAATATGCCCAGCAGATACCCAATTCAAAACCTGAATCCCAGCAAAAGTGGTGTATTGTAAAAAGAATCTCATCTAATGCTGGGCATCTATAATCTGACTGCAAAACACACGTGTACCCACCATGTAAAACACATTCACCCACTCCAACAGTTGTCGGCTGCACACAGAGATCAGTACTATGTACAAAGAAGTACACACTGATCTCTATAATTCATTGTCTATATGAAGGGATCAACAACTGGCCAGTGGAAGCAGCAATTACTGCAGTAATGAGGAAACCCTCTCATCCACCCTCAGGTACACCCAAGCATCTAGATGCCCTGGTGGTAAATAGCAGAGCCCAGAGTAGTAAGTGATAAAAATGTAAATAATAATAATAAAAAAGAAACAGAGAAACAGCCCAACAGAACAGCTGTAGAAAAGAAATAATGAGTGGCTCTTAAAAAGTCAGAGCTTTAATAGGAATGTGTTATGTGCATTAAAAAATAATTTTTAATGATGTAAAATGTTCAGAAGTTATCATTATATCACAATGTTATATCTACAACAAAAAAATCCAGAACATGCCACTCAAATCAGACAAATAGGTCGACCACAAACCATAGTTCTGGAACGTCTTAAAAGTACTTTCAAATCCTTGACCAAAATGAACAGTGAGTAATCATTTATAAAACCACATTTGAAGAGCCTCTCATTTTGGATCTGTTCATGCCTTTTATGGTCAGCTGGAGTGATGGGAAGATGCAGAGTGAAAAGTAGAGTCTCTGGCTCTGGTGGCCAGCTTCTGTCGGAGCTCTCGGATTTCCTGCAGCAATGCCCTCTCCTCATGGTCAAGCCTACCTCGGCCACGGTCCAAAGAAACTGCAAAACAAACACATCACATTACATGGAGAGACAGAGGACACAAAGAGGTGGTTATTTTGTCAGTAAAACAAGATTAATTTTAAATAATAACAAAATCTGGCTCGGAAGTCTACCTCTAAACACCCTTTGGATAATTCAGTCTCTTAATTTAATCTGGCTGGTATGTTTCCTGAGGAAACCCACACAGACACAGGGAGAACATGCAAACACACAGAAAGGACCTGGAATTCAAACCTTGCTGGGAGGCATCAGTGCTACCCACTAAGCTACAGTATATGGGAGGGGTATTAGGGTAACTCACAGCTTGGGGAATCTTCTGAAGAAGACTGGTTGTTCAGACAGCTGGTGGTGTGATCAGTCTGTGGACTGTTGGGCTTCTGTGAAAGTCCTCTTGAGGAGCAGGGTGAGCGGAGGTTCTTCTCCCCCAGCTGATCTACAGAAGAAAGGTACATAAAAATACTCCAGTCACCCAGAAGTGATCGATTATTCAGCCAGTGTTGTATTAGGTACCTGTAAGTATCTTACAAGCAATTTACTTTGATCTGGCATTAAACGTACTTAAGTATTTAAAGTATTATTGTGATATTAATTGTATAAAAACTTCACATAATAAGAATTTATAGAACAAACATTAATTGTGCCAAACCATAACCGACTGTTTGAAATAAATTATCCTGTTTATTATTTTTTTAATTAATTTTTTATCCATTACTAACCACATATTTCTCTGTTCTAACTTTTTGGAATGTGTCAAATTTTTTGTTTAATTAAAAAATATATTTAGAAGAATGAATATGCAGCAAAACCCACAAGAGAACAAAATGTGTGGAACTTTTAGTCCTTTAATGATCTGCTGAACCATTTAGTTAATCTTAGTTTGAGTCCAAATATTTGGGCAAACGTAACCTGCTTATAAATAATAAGGTAAACGATAAATAATAATATTGTAAATGATGCTGTTATTTGAACAAAATACAATTTCTAGCTGTCTAGCAGCTGAAAAACATCCATGAGGCTGGAAACTATAAAAGCAAAGAAATAATGGATTTGTTGTTAGCTGGACAATGCTAATTACTGCACATGAAATAAAAATGATGCTGAGACTGGTAATCATTCTTAACTAACATCACTGAGTTTCCGGAAGTTAGAGTTAGAGGTTTGTTCTGAAATGCTGATATTTCCAGTATATTTGAGTAAACATAAGAAAGTGCTTTATCCTCTTACATCACTTATCTAACACACTTGTTTTATTTTGCAGTAATGAGTGATGAATGTGGAAAATGTATCAGAGTAAAAGTACAAACTTTTATTACTTTGTTATCATGCACCACTGTATTCAGTGATGATAAAATTCATATGATTTATATCTGTGTAACTGTATGTTCACCAACACGAATGTTTACAAAATGAACGTTTACAATATTGGACCAATAATAAGATCTGAATCAGAACTTTTTAGACAGCAAGGGTCTCACTATATTGAATTAATAACAAATATAGCATGCATGGTGGTAATGTTAGGGTGTGATTGACCTGGCAAGATCTGATTTTTAAAAATACAAATGTAAGGTCATTTGTCCAAAGTTCAAACCTGAGGAATAATCTATAATACATAATAATACATAAACCAGCAACCTAAACGTAAACCACTGCTCATCCACTGAAAAGTAAATTGCTGGACTATTATTAAACCGTACAGGTTAAATCTGACCACCGTATATCAAACTGAACTTACGTCTTGATTCTTTTGGGTTCGTTTGGAGTCCACACTTCTCTGCTATAGTGGAGTTTAATCGCCAGGAGTGGTCTAAGGTCCGCTGGGCTTCTGCACTTGTAGCCATTTGCTTTTCATCCCTCAGCTTGGCCTGCTTAGTCACTACGTCATTCCACTGAGATCATGAAAGGGTAACAATAGTCATGAACATTTGGATTTACCTCAGGTGGTTTCATAAATTTGATTGTTCCTGTATTAAAAGGTTGTGAGCAGGAATCATCATATATGGTTTGTATATCTGATTTGGCCCAGTTTCTATGCCAGATAACTCTACTGATGCAACCCTCCTGATATTTATGGGGGGTGGCACGCCTCACAGGAGGTCCTGGGTTCGATCCCCATGTGGGGTGGTCCGGGTTCTTTCTGTGTGGACTGGATGCTTTCTCGTGTCCATGTGGGTTTACTCCAGGTTTGATTTAAACGTGTGTACTGACAAACCCTGTGTAATGAAAAACTAACATTCATGTCACCGTGTCTTTGGGCCAGTCATTGCCACCCACTTGGTGGATAGCAGTGCTGAGGATTTGAACTCTGGGAGCCAAAAGTAGTGGTCTGACATAAATAACCACTCCTCCACCTTAGTAAAAGATGCTACGACAGATGATCTGACATCTCACAATTGAGGCTACTGATGCAATTGCTAATAGAGAGGTAAAATGGAGACCAGTGAGCCATATGAACTCCTCTCATCTCACAGCTCATAAGATGCAGACGACTACTGCACACGTGTTGGAGGATATGTAAGTTAGCCAAGGCTCTCCTCAGTCAGAGAGGTTAAAATTAAATGAAAACGCCCAAAAAGGTAGTATGTCCTTACATGTATGTCCTTGACATCCATCATTAACTGAACCATCTGCTCCTCTTTAGCATGTGTTATCTTGCTGAGATTGGCCAGCTCCTCTCTCTGCTTCTGCTGTTCTGTCTCCGCCTTCTGCAACCGTTTGATCACTTCTGTCTGCCAATCGGCATCAACTTCCATCTGCCCAGCCTCTGCCATAGACTCCTCCAGTACCTAAAGAGGAAACAGTCTCACTGTTTTTAATAATATAATCACATACAATGGCCTAGTGATTAAGGTACTGGCCTAGTATGAGAAATAAATGAACTTTTTTAAATTTAGCAAATGGCTGCAATGAAACAAAGAGTGAAAAATTTCAAGGGGTCTGAATACTTTCCGTACCCACTGTATGTTGAACGTGATCTGTTCAGCGAATGTGGATTGGTTGAAGGAGTCATGTGATCTGATGGTTCATGTGACGCTTGTATTCAAGGTATTTAGTGTTCTTTTTGTGTTTTGTGCTGATATCTTAAGGACATGATGTGTGCTATTAAAAAAATTGAGGTGTCAAATATTCACTACCAATCAGTGCTCAATCCAGAGCTCAAAAAATTATAAATGAGGCCAAACCTAGTAGAGCAAGATTTACCCTATTAGTTTCCTGGTTGAGATCATGGTCTGCCTCAAGGTGGTTGTGAAAGGCAGAATGCTCCATCTCAGCCTTTCGCCAGTAGGCATCCACTTCAGCTCTCACATTTTGGCTCACCCGTTCCTGTTCCTTAGCCAGTTGCTGAAAAAAAAACATAAAAAATAAAATAAAAGAGAAAATACCAAATATGGTACCGGCAGAAAAGGCAAATTTGACTTAGGTATACCAGGTATACCAGTGACTGACCTGCTCAAACAGTCTTCTCTGAGCATCCAGCTCCATTTGCCTTACTTCCATATCCTGCACCGCTATGGCCGTCTCCTGTTCTCGTAACTTCACCTGAACACAAGTGTACACACACAGCCTGAGCAAGAAAACTGTTAAAACCACACTGGAAATGGTCATTTAAAAAGAACAATTGAAACATTCAACACATTAAAAAACCTTTCTTTGTATCTCATCATCTAGTCGGTTGAGCTCAATCTTGCGTTGATTCTGCTGGTGCTTAAGGAAACGCCTTCGAGATGCGTCGAGTAGCGTGACCTCTTTGACCTTCATCTCACGTTTCATAGCAGCTAATCTGGAATGGACGTGTATTATCAGACTTAGAATTTATTTTAGGCGTGATATGCAACTTATACATATCGAGAGTGAACTAATGGTCTTTAAACAGAGTTAAACATTGTCACTATAACATATGATGACTGCTATGTATACAGTCATGGAAAAAATAAAGAGACATTATCACTTTATTTTACTTTTGTTGACAGAAATGAGCAGCATAGTTTTATTCTATTCAAATTCCTATTCTGCTTATTTTTGTCAATCACATAATTGTAACCTAAAATAAAGTGATAATTTTAAAGTGGTCTCTTTTTTTTCCACGACTGTATCTATAAGATGATTTTAGAGTCGGCATCTATTGGCTGGACAGTTTGTGTTTTTGATTCAGGAACTTGGCAGATGTTGCTTTGTGGGATGGGGGTTGTTGGTTCAAGCCCTACCATCACCTAGTTGCCATTGTGTTTAATAACAAATTTAAAATAAAAAATGTACATAGAGAACGACTCCAAATTCAAATTAGAACGACAGCATTGTGGGATTATATGGTTTGGTAAATAGTGAGCTGTGAAATGGACTAAGTTTAGATTTTAAATAGCAATCCTATGTTTATTTATCTGGGAGCTGCTTGTTGTTGATGCACAGACCCATAAACTTTTTTGAAATCTCATGTTTCCAAAAGACAACCAAGTATTCTTGATCAAGCTTTGACTTTCTTTAATTTAAAATTATTGTACACAATAATGGAATGGATGAGATGATGGGAGGAAAGCACTAAGAGAAATACCTGGCTCTTTGCTGAGTGAGTTTGCTTTCCTCTTCTTGAAGGACTCTCCTGCGCTGTTCCTCAGCCTGCTGCAGAAGCTCTTGCTGAGTGTACCAGGCCTCGTCTTCGGCTTGCTGCCTCACTGCCTCAGCTCGCAGCTCCTGAAGTGTCTGTCTGTGCACACACACACACATTTTGGTAGTCAGTTTAATGTCAAATTAATGTTCACACTTCTCTTATAAGCAATTCTCACCTTTCCCTGAGGTACTCCAGTTCTTGCTGGTGGATTCTCTCACGCTCCTGGCACTGATACTCCACGATAAAGGTGGGATATTTGTTGAAAACTGGGTACTGACCACGTGTCAGGGGCTCAAAGTCGGCCAGCATGGACCTCGGGTGCAGGTCAGTTGGGGTGGAGTCCATCAATCGATATGCTTCTTTAAGCATGGTGCTTATGTCCAGATTGTTTCGATGATGGAAAAAATACTGTAAAGAGGGGGCATTACAATAAAAATCAGTGATGTAATGATTAGGCTGATGTTTCATTCCATGGTGCTTCAGAGAAGAAACCAGAACACATAACCTAAAGCACATAATAAAAAATGAACCCATTTTGGCTTATTCTGCCTGCCAAATTTATTTATTAAGCGACTCACATTACCTGAATTCTTTTTTTTAATGAGACTCGGGCAACACAATGCATATTAGGGCATATTCACGTTTTGAGCTTCACACACCACCAGTCTCTTTGTCTCTCAGTCACTTTGTTCAGTGCTTGGCTGTGGTGGTGTGGTAAAACGTCATCAATTCCTCACTGTTTCACTGGCTTGTTCAGAGTCTTTCAGCTGTGTCTTTGTTTTGATTATTTTGACGTTGGCTTTTCCCTGCACCCTTTTGTGAATGCATAACATTTTTAAATTGCATAATACCCATTTGTATTACTCAGTAAAATGTTTACAATATAAATTGCAGGCACTATACTAGGGGTGCCAACTTATGTAGGGCCCAGTGAAGGGCCTACAGGCCAAAACAGAAAGATTGTGTTATTTTACAGAGCTCAACAGCTCCGCCCACTCCATGCCACGGTCTTAAGTAAAAATCTTTACAGATGCGCACCTGGAAAAGTTAAGCCTGCTACAGCCATAAAGCATGGGGTGGTAAAATATATACTCAAATCCAATGGTTTTAACCTGATGAAAACTGTCAGGTAAAAAAATGCATTTTAAATACATTTTAAGAAGTTAGTTTAAGTGCCTGACCTCAAAGTCATCTTTTTGAGTACAGAGGAGCAAGGGTGCTCTGCAGAAGGTCACATAGGCCACGATAGCCATCAGTAGAAAAGAAGGATGGTTAGAGAAAACATTATCAAACAGCTTCAGCCACTCATCTTTGGTCAGCACCTCAGAGAAAAGGCTTTCCAGGAGTGGCCATGCATAAATCTAGAGATAAGAAAAGAGAAGATATATTTACAATTGCATTGAAAGGGTTGCTGATATGAAGCCTTCATAGGCTACGTCAACAGATCTTCATTCTGCCAGCATACCTGTGAAGTGACACCACAGTCAACAAAGTGTTGCAGCAGCTCTTTATCATGATGTGCCAGAACATTCTCCACCATGCTCAGAACATTCAACGGTGGGTTTGGAAAGTACTCAAACCAGTGCTGGCACCAGTTAACTGAAGTGACAGAAAACAGAATAAACACCAAGTAAGCATTTGATACATTTTGAACGGGGCTGAAACAAATATTTTTATATTGTAATATACTGTGAATTTCCAAAGGCAGTCAGCAGATGAGCAGTCTATTACACAAAGCCACCACCAGCCAGACACTCATATACACACAAACGCTTGGCTATGTCTAAGAAATAAAAGGGGTTGGTTGAAGCTCTGGATTTGCTACCTAGCTTAAGAGTTCTAATGGAACACACAGATGATAGATAAATTAAATTTGTGCCCATTCAGTCGAAAAGCACTTGTATGTCTGGGCACTAATGTTGGTCGAGACAGCCCTGATTGATGTTCCAATTCATCCCACAGCTTTTAAGTGTGGCTCTGGCTCAGTGATCTGGGCAAACCAATTTAGTTTCTTTAAACCAAGCTTGTCGTCACGTATTTACATGTAATGCCTTACCTAGAACATTGCATATTTTTATAAAGCTGATTTATTACACGTTTGCAGTTGTTGTGGGTCAGGTGTCCCATTATTTTTTCCCATACACTGCACGTTTACATAACATTAAACCAAGTCTGATGATTTATAGTATGTGGACACTATTCATAATTATTGATTTCCTTGCTAATTTTGATTTTTTTTAACTTTCTTAATAACTTTGCAGTGAAATTCGTTCTCCGCATTTTAACCCAAGCCCAAGTTTAATTTTGGATCTCCAGTTCAGCTCACTTGCATGTGCCTGGGCTATGGGAGGAAACTGGAGCTCTTAAAGAAACATAAAAACTCTTGGCGCAACCCACCAAGCCACCCTGCAGTAGAAAAAAAAAGATGATTCATTTATGCAACCTTTACACCCTTACCTTCATCAATGTCCGTTAGTAAAATTCTAGGCTGCTGAACAAGAACGTGACCAACCCCAAGTATAAGAACAAGTATTAGGGTTAAAAAAGAAAAAGGGACTGATGTTTGTACCGATGCCAGTTGCTACAACTTCAAAGCAGATAAGTGGATTGTTCTGAAAAAGCTTGACAAATGGAAATGCCAGCAGTGGTAGATACTCCGTCTCACCAAAGATGGCTGACCAGTGTGCCAGGGCAGACAGCAACCTGTGAGAAAAAAAAGATTACATACAATTCAAGCATTCCATAAAATACAAGAATAAATTTCTAGAATTCTGGCTAGATTAAATGTTTACATAAATGTTTACATTTCACTGTAGGCTTGCTTCTTCATTATTTTTTAGAAAACTGTATAGGTACCAAAACTATGAATATAATGCTTAAGTTAAAATTATTAATTAAGTAATCATGATACACTACCACATGACACACACCCAGTCACCAGATGCTTCTCACCAACCAGCACACAGAACTGTACAGCTGTATGGAGAGCCCTATTATATTTATTATGAGGACTCTCACATTTTTATGTGGTCTTCTGAGTCTGTTGTCTAATGTGTGTGTGTGTTCTGATGGTCCATGTCACCATGGGTTGTCTCAGATGGTCCAGTTTCCCAGTGCTGTGTGAACATTATTTATTGCGATTACCTCTGTAAACCTCTCTGCAATCTGTGGCTCTTGATTGGGTAGCGCTCATGCAGGCACACATAGGCTGAGTGTAGGCCTTTGTCAGTCAGACTGCTGAATGCATGATGGTTTTCAGGCAGCTGAAGCAGAGAGCGCCAAATGAACATCCTATACAAGAAAAACAATGACACATGCTCACACACATACTACTTCTCAGAAGAGAAAAAAATACATAAGTGAAAGCTATTAAAACCTCAAAAGCTACAGTCACCTGTACTTGGCTGGATATTCTCCAAAAGTTTTTAATAATGTCTGGAGTCGTTTCTTGTTAAGACCACTTGGTAAATCATTCTGGATGGCAAAAATAAAAGTATATGTATAAATAATACATACCATTTTTAAAACCTTATTTATGCTACTTAAAACAACTTATATAGACACTTATCAAAATGCTGAAGCTTGGTAATTGAAATATGTTAAAAAGAATGGTTTGGTCAAGGTTCACAAAGAATGTGTGCAAGATCAACAACTGGACCTAATTAGATCAAAACAATCTAATGAAGGGCAAAACCAAAATCACCTTGCCTGATATGGACTGATACAAAGTAAAATATTGCTTTAGTGTGACGAGTCAGCCTCGCTAATGCAAATGTATGCTCTCCAGGCCATAGAAAATAAATCATCTCATTGGCTTTAGCTAATCATTCTGAAGGTGATACCCAAATGAGATCATTCACAAGTACGTCTCTGTTTGCTGTGGAAATGTATGCCAAAATTACTCTATAGATACGATACAACAGCATGCTAACAGGGACACCATACACTATGTCCTACTGAGGCATAATATTTCCCAAATGATTACAGAACATTGTTTAAAAAAAGTAGTGGGTGTACACACAGAAGACTTCAGTGTCCACATGCTTTTGATCATTTATTTGATCAATGTTTCCCCCTATGACGTCACTTTTTACACTTTGGTTACATTCATGACAGGAACCGTAGTTATTCCTTACACAAGATTCATCAGTACACAAATTGATCTCAAACACAGTTGTGGACATTTTTGTATCTCCAATTCACATCACTTGCATGTTTTTGGACTGTGGGAGGAAACTGGAGCACCAAGAGTAAACCCATGCAGACATGGAGAGAACTCCACACAGAAAGAACCCGGACCTCTTCATCTGGGGATCGAACCCAGGACCTTCCTGCTGTGAGGTGACAGAGCTATTGAGTTAGCCCCCGTGCCAATAATTTTACATCCTCTTTGTTGAAAAAGTGTAATTGTGATTGCAGATGTAGATTAAAAAGTGTGCTCAATCAGTTTCTTAATAGAATACCTCTTTGTCTCCTGGAGTGGAAAGAGCCGAAGGTCTGAGGATTTTAGTCTTTTGCTGGCCAGAGGTTTTGGATGGACGTTGCACAGTCCCAGAGTGCACCTTCATCTTTAGGCAGGAGGTGTCAGCCTTGTTTCTTGAAGTCACCATTTTTACCAGAGACTGTGGAGGCTGCACAAAGAGGAAATACCAAAAAGTTTTAATTTTAAAACCTAAGCTGGAGGCAGTGTGGTGGGTCTTCAATCAGCGACTTTCTGACTGCTAGTCCAGGGCCTTTTTTGGCTAAGCTACCACAACACTAATACCATCTGAATTATAGGGTTGAAGTGGGTTCAAATTTTAACTGGGATGTCTCTCTCTCTCACACACACACACTGCACATGCCAGATTAGACATGTACATTAGATGCGATTAAAAAAAAATCTTAGTCACTATGGAGTATTGTTTGTAGACTTTTGAGGGAAAAATTAATATAATCCATTTGGGAATAAGGATTATCATAAAATGTGGAAAAAGTGAAGCGCTGTGTATGTGTGTGTAAATGCTAACCACAATACCCCATAATTACAAAGTAAAAAAAAAAGATAGTTTGGATTTTTTGCAAATTTATTTAAAATAAATAACTGGATTAATTGGAGTCTACATGTGGTAAAAACCAGTTGATCAGACATATATTGGAAAGGCACACACCTGTCTATATAAGGTCCTTTAGTTGACAGTACATGTCAGAGCACAAACCAAGCCATGTGAATAATTTCCAGATGAACTGTAATTGAGTTTTTAGCTACCTTGTTGATCTCTTTAGTGAGAGCCTGCACATTGTAAATTCTCAGTGCGCCGCTATCCATCACCGAAACAATGTGCCGGCCTTTGGGACAAATAGCCGCAGAGCTGATTGCTTCATCGTGGGAGCCGATTTCAAACAGCTTCTTGCACGTCTGGATGTTGATAAAACGCATGATGCCATCCTGGCTCAAAACACCCAAGATCTGAACAGAGAAATATAGCATTACATTTTTCAAACTCAAGAGACTCCAGAGATGATGTCCACCTTGTCGTTAGAGTGATCAGCAGCCTGTTGCAGCCACTCTATTCTACTTTTGACTCTATATTCCTACTTGTGCTTCCTACTATATATCCTACTTGTTCAACCTATATTCTGAAGAACCCAAATTTGTCACATTTAGTTATTGTCATTGGTAATATATTGGTATGAATAATCTAGTAATACTGATGGTAATATTAGGGCTGAGAATGGTAATGGTTGGTTTGCTTTTTGGTTTTCTAACACTATGTTTTACATTTTTTCAGAGCACCCCAAGTAGACCCCCGTATTATATGTACTAGTACTTATAATGGTAATAATAAAATTGTATATTGATAAACTGTATGTTATACATGAACTGTATGTTATACATGAACTGTATGTTATACTGTCTTTTACATTTTGTATATAGCAATAGCCCTGTATATCCCTTCATTATTTTTCATTCGATATTGTATGGCCTTGGGATACCTACCCATCTATTTAGCAATAGCCTGGTGGTTAGAGAACTAAGCATTTGATGAAAAGGTTCGATTGGAGCCGACAGGCCGTGACTGAAGTGCCCTCGAGCAAGGGACCTAACCCCTAACTGCTCCCTGGGCTCTGTGGCTGTATATGTGTGTTTCAGTGCATAGATTGGGTTAACCTGAGATGGACTGCCACCATGTCCAGAGGCTTTCTCTGTGCCGTTCACCCAATGAAAAGCTACAAAAGGCACCAGCACCCCCACCCTGACTGGATAAACATTTAAAAGAGTGAGTGAGATTTTGCTAATTACCTGGCTTGATCCTCCATCAAAACTGTCTGGTAGGAAATCCAGGTGTCGCACCGTCCGTACTTGTTGTGGCATCTGTATGATTCTCAAGAGCTGCTGACTGTCCAAACACCACAAATGAATCAGACTTGAGCGGCCGGCTGCAGTCAGTGTCTTCCCATCTCTGTAGAGACAGATTCATATTTGTGTTTCATGTCTCCATTCAACATTACATTAACTCAAAACTACTCAACTACTATATAATCAAACACATTTAGAGCCCTACTACTATTTGTGTCATCAGATTTTCACATTTAAAAGCCTATGCATTTTTTTTTGCTTTGACATTTTGAATTTGTTTTTGCCTTACAATTAATGCATTGCATTTCACATCGACTCATTTAACAACTTAAAAAAATAAAGATTAAACAACCGGGACAAACAGGATGAGCAATCAATCCTGTCTCTGATCAAACCAGTGATCCCTTACCCGTAGCGATGGGAATTAGGACTGTGGCTCTGTTCCTTTTAAAGATCCATTCAGAGAAGACAGATCTTTGTTCTTTTTTCAGGCAGTGGAGACACGGATATTGTATTAACATCAGTGATGAACAATCATGCACATTTTGCTACCAGCAACACAAATACGACCATTATAAGAATATGACCATTTAATTAAGAAACAAACATCTAGATGCACAGAATTATTTTAGTAATATTTAAGGCAAAATTGCAGAATTTAGGTTTGCACTGACCAAAAAAGTCAGATGTTCATTGGCAGTCAATTGTTAACACAGGTGCATGTCTAACACGTGTACACCCACACTAGTTATGCACATTTGGACATGCAACAGTGCATAAACCTATAGTGTGTGCCCATTTCATCAACAATAAACATAATACAAAATATAATAACATTATTCTTCATTATTATGTTAGGGGACAATGGCTATAGATTAGTATGCACTGTAATAGATTATGAAACTTAAAAGATCAACTGAACAGGAGTCACCTGCAGCCTGGTAAGTAAATGAAATGATTTGATAAACAGGGAAAGTGTTTATATAAGGGGAATTAAAAGTCATGAATGGTGTACTGGTGCACAATCGTATTGAACACATTTAGAGTTACTTGATCTCTGTGTTTGACTAATTTCTCCAGCACTCAAGTGGTCGTGCACCTTCACACAGTGAACAAGCAGGTCAGTTTCCTCTGCTCAGAAGTGTTGTCCAAATTCCTAGATACTTTGAAACGCTGCCTATAGATGTGCCTTAATTCAAAGAAAGGTGACAATCTGAAAGAATAATGATGACGCATCCACTGTCCAATTTGAGCTACCATAGCTTGTCTGTTGGATTGTGCAACATGATCAGCCTTCACCCCTCATGTCGATCAGGGAGCCTTCGTTGCCCGTTGACGTTTTTTCCTTAGATCACTTTTAAGAGATACTGACCACAGCACAAGAGATGAATAGCTATCGCAAATTAATCCTATTACTTAAAGTAATTTAAAGTAAAGAAAATTTGGTATAATATAAAGTTAAAATTGCATTATACACCAGCAAACAACTTAAAAACAGTAGTTACCATGCCACTTTTAACCCATCACTGTTTAATAAATTAAACTATATAATATCTTAGCATACATAGGTTTGGACTGGCTGATAACAGTGGAGAGTTAGGATCAAGCTTACTGTGTGACAGCATATGTCTTGTAGTGTATCCTGGGCTCGTCCTGTGGTACTGGCAGCTGGTATTTGCAAAATAGTGTGTCGCTCTCCCAAGCAAAAATGGAGTCATCAGAGAAGCAGCTCAGAATAGTGTTACTCAGCGGGAGAAAGAACACCTGAACATTCAAGATTACAATGTTACCAAATCTCCCAAAAGATAAGGACCACCTGTCAATCATCAACTATACAAACCTTTTGTATTCCCACAGACTGCCGCAGACTGAGTTTCCTCTTTCTCTGAAACGTGTCCAGGTCCCAGAGCTGAGCTGTATCCGAAGAGGTGCTGATGGCAAAGCGTCCGGAACCGTGGACCGACAATGAGCATACCGCGCCCTCATGACCCCTCATCCAGCTCACCAGCTGTTTAGTGTCTAAAGTGCACGGTAATGAGAAAATTATGTACCACATATGTACCGATCTGATCGCCTTTTGTTTTTGTTTTTTTGTGATTTCTTGTGGATTAGTATGCAAAAATGAGTGACAAAACACATTCAAAAATATACCAGTAGATGCTTTACAAAGGCGGAGATAAAAATAACATACACATCAGCCAAAAGTATGTGAACACCTGATCATGAGGATGTTGGACATCACATTCCAATCTGTGAACAGTCTGTCGCCACATTGTTTGTTTACTCAAAGGTGAGTGATTTCCCACTTTTTCAATTTATTATGATAGAGCTTTGCCATGGTCAGGTAATTTAAAAATAACTGGAGACTGAATGCTTGTAGGAGGGGGATGTCCACACAATATTCAAGCAGGACAAGACATTGTACAAGCAGATATTTTTGCATAAACCATGCGGGATAAAATCAAAATAATAAGAACAATTAGGTCTGGCCAGGTTGTATTAGTGTTGTATGTTTTAAAATAAAAAAATGCACCTTTGTCATAACATTTGATGGAATAATCAGAAAGAGCGACCAAATACTCAGTTGTTCTGCGTAGGTTGAAAGCTAACGCTGTGCATGCTTGTCCTGTTTTCTGTACCACTTTAAATCTACAGAGCAAAATAATAAAAACCACATGAGTTAGCAGTACTTCACATTCCCTAGGTTCTGTTGTAGTTTTACATACCTGTTCTTGCAAATATCAAACACATAGATGTTCCCATGGTGATCGCCAGCCAGGAAGGACTCGCCAGTGGTGTCAAACGCCACATGAAGAAACCGAACAGTCTTGCTTTGGTAGGCAGATGATGCACTGCGAACTACCGTTACCAGGATCCTAAAATAGAAAAGTGGAACGATGGATGCATACATATGGTTGGGGGATATTCTGATGACTCTCAACGTTGTCATCATTTAAAGCATTAAAGGAATTGTTAAAAGGTATCAGTCAGCAGAGGGGTGCAACAAGTCCAAGGTATTCAATCTATTATGGAATACAGTAAAGATGCAACAGTCTGGATGTCCCTTCAAGAAAGTTAGTCTACTTTGAGTAGAGTGGCAAGTCAGAAGGAAAACGCCTACAATTGTTTTTTGAAAAAAAGCATTTGTGTAATGTGTAAAGGTCTGATGACACCAAGCTTGTATTATAGGTCACATTAAAGACTGAACCTTGTTTCTCACATTGTGACAGGTGTGGGTATAGTAAGCGTTGTCCAGTCCAACATGACCCTGACCAAGATAAAGCAGCGGAAAAACATGACAATTAAATAAAAAACCCAACTTTAAGTCTCAACATCGTGTACATCAGGTTTGAAACGCTTTAAATATAGGGTGTGTAAGAGCTTACTTATAAATTAAGTCCAAGAAGAAACAAAGGACAGCATTATTCCTGCCATACCTAGCTAAGAGAGATCACATCAACATTCGCCCCAAACCACCCCTCAGAAAAACTATTCACAGCATAAGAGTAAGTTTGAGCAACCAATCCACCTTCTGCCTGCTTCCAATGGTACTGGTAAATGGATTGTACTTAAAATAGTACATTGGTATCAGTACAATAAGTAGCCAACAAGTGAACATTTAGGTAATGTTTGCTTAATGTAAGCTAGACCTACCCATTGCTTGTTACAGTTGGTTTGCGATGCCATAATTTCCCGTCTTCCTTATTTCCAATATCAACTGTTTGCATGATCACAGCCTGTTACACCATTAGTAGAGAAGTTAGGTAGCTAGCTAGTTTACGAAAAGTTACCTGTTGCTAACAACGAAATAGCGTTAGCAACTACGCTAGCCGGTAAATTTAAATTACTTAATAATTTAAGTATAACTTTTCTTAATATTTTTTACAACAACAATTTATTGAGGGGAATTACAACTGCCTAAATACAAAGGGTGTATTTAATTTATGGGTGTTGTTTATAAATACTGTTGCTATTGCTAAAATTTACGTACAAGTTGAGGCACAGTCACAAATTGCTACTTGGTTCCAATGTAAGTGCACTTCGTCCGGTCTCGGATTGATACCTGAAGTTTATTCACCCTACATAGTGCACTAGATTGCTCATATAAGGCCATATGAGATTTAGCCCATAATGAGGACGCTTGGGGCTCAAGGGCTTATTGGAAACTTAATAGTAATCATTATCATCCTTTAATTAAAGCAAACATAATCTTAAAATACGAAGTGCTACAAGCTGAGTTAATCAGCTTAAGGGCTTAGTAAAGAGGTGAGTTTGTAGTCATTTTTAAGACAGGAACTCGGACAGAAAAGAGTCGCTACAACGGAAGTTCAAGATGATCGGTGGTCACGTGGTTAATGTAGCGCTCAAATAGTTCCCGGATGCTCTCAGGAGGTAATTTGAATGCATTACAGACAGAGCTATAACTGTGATTTTTAGTAATTATAAGTCAATAATGCATTGATTTCAATATTTGGTTAGCACACTTATTTGTATATGTAGTTGCATGAATGTTTATTAAATAAAACTCACTACTGATGATCAGTGTGGACAGTTAAAATTACCTTCAATGTTTACATATTTTAATGAAGTTACCATTGTTACATAGCTGTGTATTGCTTTGAATTTTTTCTTACTTTAACACAACTTTAATTCATGCTGGTTTCTGTAATCTAGTGTAATCTTTATGATTTACATATGAACAGTTGGAGAAGGTTAAAGAGCTGGTAAAGAGGTTACAATAAAACACATCCAAACTACATAGGAAGGTTATATTCAAACACATTTGTGCAACTGTTTATGTTAAGTAATAAAAGTATTGGAACAGCGAGGTCAATTCCCTTAGGGAATTACTTCTCTTTAGGATGCAACATGCATCTTTCCATCACATTGGCAAAGGTTCATCTTTGTCTCATCAGTCCAAAAACGTTCCAGAATCTCGTATCTGTACATGCTAATTAGTGGTTTGCATCTTATGGTGAAGCCTCTACTTTTATCCATGAAGTCTGTGAACAGTAAGTTGTGATACCTTCCCTCCTGCCATCTGAATGTTGTTGCTGATGTAACAGTTGTTTTAGGGTTTTTCTTTTACAGCAAACTCAATGTTACTCTTTGTAATCTGCTGTTGTTGCCGTGGTTTATCTGTTGGACATCTTTATGGTTGTACTGGCTATGGCTAATATTCGTGGAATGGCTGATTGATTTGTAATGTTTTCTCAGCTGAACAATAACTCTTTTTTTCACCCATATACTGCTCTACTAATATAATTGATTAGAATGTAGACATTCAATGCTTTTTGTTGTCTGAAAAATTAATGTAAAAGAACACACCTGGGCAATAGTCATATGTTCCAATGCTTTTTCTCACAAGTAAAAGTGCTACCTTCTGAATTGTGCATCATATCCAGATGTAAATAAATGCAGAAATGCATCTTTTAATGTAAAACCTAAAAATTTGTAATAAAATAATTTTCAAAAATGTAACCTCAGGCGAGTCCAATTATACATTTAACAAGTTAACAACAACAGGGTGATACTTCCCAAAGAAAACCCCTTTCAGTTTCATGCTGTCAACAATGGAACCCCATGAAAAACAAATGTCACAAGTCATGAAAAAGAAAGTAGTTTAATAAGAAAAGTCATGGCTACGAAGAGAGAAGCACAGCTTTACTTATCAGTAAAAATACTGTAGCAAAAGTGATACAACCTTATATAAAAAGATGGCACTGCATCTGTCTCACAGATGTCCAGGCTGTCAGAATACACACACACACACACACACACGTCTGCCTCCAATGCACACTAAACTAACACCATCAATTGCTTAATGAGAGCACAGTATGTAAAATGACAGTGGTTTCTAATCCATTTTAAATACCATATGGTAATTTCAGAACAAAAGTGTATTCAGAGACAAAACCGAATGAGAAAAGTCACATCATTTTCGACCAAATAACCATCATTCAATAAATACAATTATGTCAATTTAAATTTATATAAACATGAATTAAATACCAAGACTTAAATGTGGTCCATGGCCTATTAAAATACACACAACGGACCAAATGAATTTAGTAACATAAATAAAGCTATGCTAAGGTACTGACCTTATAATACAGCAGCTTTCACACAGCAACAAAAATCAGAAAACTTGTAATGTAACAAATAAGCCACACAAATGTGCATACTTTGCTAACCATAACTGGTTCTCACAGGAGTCCTTTGTAAGGCATAGTGCAATGCCTTAACTGTAAAGCTTAATATACCATCAAGAAAAATTCAGATGTGTTCAATGTACTATAGTCCAAGGACACATCTATCATTTCTGTACATATAAATATTGATTAAAAATTCAATGTTCCATCTCTTTCCCTTCATTCCTCCAATCCTTCAGAGTCTACAGTGGTGACACTCATTTGGTTGTTGTCCCCAATAATGACATACTGTACTCTGGAGCTTTCCACTTCAATTGTTTGTGCCTCTGTGGGGTCTGCTGTGTGGTCTGCCATCTGCTGATCTCTCCTTGGCATATGCTCCACTGCATCTGTGTACAAAAAACACGTTAGCAAATGCACAGGAAATTAAAATACTAAACTTTAAAGTTTTGTTCACTTTGCAAATACACAATTTTCTGGATCTTGATAGTGGGTTGCCAGAGCACCTTGCTTTAATTTTAAGGATCACACATGCCGTTTCTCACTAAATGTAAGCTGTGTTATATAATTACAGATTTTCTCTGAAGCACATTAAACAGAGAACAAGTTTACTTTCCCATAACACTATGCACTATCGTGCCCAGCCATAATGGCTTGGCATGTGGGAGTGATACTGCAATCCATAACTTCATTCCACCTATAGAAGGTTTTTAAAAACTTTTTTCTTACATTTAAGCCACATTTTGTCTATGACCCAGTTCATATAACTACACAAGCAATACATGTGTACAATCTGGTCCCAATGTGGCCTATGCAAGATGTAACACAAAGCTGTCACAAGGGGATGTTCGCTAACCAGTTTATTTAATTGTACTTACTTTATATAATTATATAGTTTCATTTGGTATCCCATTTGCAATTAACACAATCATTTGCAATTATCTTTTATCCTGATTCAAGCTAAGCTGGAACATGTTATGCTTATGTGTTAACACCAGTGGTCTACTCAAAGCCACAAACCTTTGTTTGACTAACCTTTCGTCTGGACTACAGCACTACTGTTGTATTTGTTTTTAAAGAGGAAACCTTTCTCATTTCCAACCATTGGAATTTATGATTCAGAATTGAAATAATCTGAGATACAGCTCCCAATACAACCATCATGCATCCACACTTTGCTCCATCAGAAACTTATTTGCTATGAATTAGGTTTTCCTCTTAATTTCATATAGAATACCAGTGCTTTGTAACTGATTATGAACTTGAAATATTTTAGTAATTGCTAACATATGTTCCTAACATTTTATTAACAGAACCCTGAAATGTATTTAGAGGAGTTTTAGAGGAGAAGTTTTCAGCTATACAACCACATTAGATATTGATTGCCATGTTTATGCCTCACAATGCACAACAGAAAATAAAGTTAGTAACAAATAGTGTTTACTCATTGTAGTGTTCTGAAGTATTTTCTAGTACCACAGCAACAAATGGTGTTTACTCATAGTAGGTTTTGAAGTATTCTCTTAATTAATGTTTGGTCATCACAATAACATCCCAATTTGATGCACTGCTATCTGATATACTCAACATTACAAAAATTCTGTGTGGTATTTAGTCATGCCCAAGAGGCACAAATATTCTCTTAACAGTTTTATGAATAGTATTCACAATGGAAGTTGAACCTAAACTGTTATTTCATCACCTGGCATATATGTTAAACACCTGTATTCTTACCATCAGATACATCAGACTGAGAGTGTTGACAACACAAGCCATTGTTGTTTCCAATAATGCAGTTCGTCAGTAAGGAATTGTGAATGTTTATGACACTTGGAGGACTGCTTCGAGTTGTTCCTGTCAACAGTAAGGACAAAAAGGAAATTAAACAGAAAACCTTTTACCATACAACCATGTGGCCAAATGCCACTAAATAATTCGGTTTATGAATACTAGCCAATAAAGTTTAGGTTAGATTCTAAACTGATTCATTGAAGCTTTACAAATATGACCCTGAAAAACAGACATACTGTTTCATGCACTGTATTTATGGCATACCATTACATATACTTTATAGACCAAACTACGGGGAAACCATGAGCTTGCAAGACATCCCATTCCAGAACTGGCTGCATTTGCATTGAATTACTTCCTGTTTTTTCTTGATATTAGATAAGTTATGGCTGAGTTTTTGACACTTTATTAAGTTAATTAAAATTCAGGTACTAGTGAAATGTATTTGATGAGACTAAATAATGAGACAAGGTACAAAAACTGTCAGGCTCCATTCTAAATCGCACAGAGCAAAATCGACCTGTCATTCATAAAGTGAGTTATCAATTAAATCTGTTAAATAACAAAGCTTAATGTTAATTTTGCACATGCATTTATCCAATTGAGGGTTTGTGGCATTCTTCAATGGCCCAACAGTGTCAACCTGGCAGTGATGAGGTTTTGAATAGCGACATTCTGCAGTTCCAGCACGATGATGCTGTGGATTGACCTGCTCATTCCCCAGACCTGAATTCAGGCATGTAGAGGCCACACACACTACAGAGCCTCATTTTAACTTTGAGGACAGGTCAGCCTGCAATTTGATTTTCCACTTTGATTTTGAGTATGATTCCAAATCTAGACCTCCAAGAGAATCATTTTGAGTTACATTGATAATTTTATTTTGTTCTCATTGCATTCCACTATGTAATAAATAACTATTTTCAACTGCAATATTTTATTAATTGAGATCTAAGATGTGTTATTTTATTGTTCCCTTTTTTGAGCAGTGTACTTGCATACTTTAATAACCATAGAGTGCTGTTAGCAGTAGCCCATATTTGAATAGGCTTAATTCAGTGATCCCATAAAGTACATTTCATGGTAACTATCTTTTGTTATAGTCATGCTGATGTTCTATGAATCAAAATATGAACTGCTTTTCCCATTCCCCTTTAAAATTGCCTTGCTGCAGTAAAATGCATATTATATTAGAATATGTTATGCAGATAGTTAAGCCATAGGAAATGGTGCACTCTTAATTGTAGTTTGACCAATAGCAAATGCATACATGCTGCTTTCATAACTGATTTTTGTCTGCTTTATATATCTATCAGTGGTCTGGTGTGGCCACAGGGGGCTGGGGGTTCAGGATACCCACTAAAAGCATTGCGCACCACTCTCATAAAGTCACTTGACAAAACAAAACTACTAACACATACCTGAAAATGAACAGTCCTCAACATGACGGTGATCTTCATCTGATATTTTCACTGAGTGACAGACAAAGAAATTATAGATTACATATAGATTATATCAATTCTTAGATGTCTTGATCAATCAATTGAATCAAACACTATGCACCTACCTGCACCTCTTGTAACGCTATGAAAGAGTGAATGGTCACATGCTTTCAGGCATTGAAAAAAAAGCAGACATGACTTGCTGTCCTTGCGCAAGAGCGTTTGCATGAGGCATGTGGCCTGCTGGTATTCTGTAGGCTTGGCACGGATTATCTGGACCTCATTGTTGGTAAGTGCATGCGAGTGTCGTAGGCAAATGGAGATCTGCTGTAACGTGCATGCAGACATATTCTTACTCAGTGTGCTCAGCTCACGCCGCAGAGCTTTCTCTATTCAAGAAGAAAAAAGATGAAAAAGAGAAAATAAGAAATATGTGATTAGTAAAATAACGTAAATCAACAAACAGTAATCCAATGAAGCAATCCGTGTCCTTTCTATTTGGAGTTTGCATGTTCTCCCTGCATCTATGTGGGTGCTCCAGTTTCCTTCCACACTTCAAAAACATGCAAGTGAGGTGAATTGGAGATACAACATTGTCCATGATATAAACTTGTAAACATTTGTAACGAAAAACTACCATGTGTGTTGTATGATTGTAACCAAAAGTGTAAAGAATGATGTTAAAATAATAATAAACAAACAACTATTAAACTGACACAGTGGTAAAGTGGTCCTTTTACCACATTTTTGTTTGTAGACAATACATTATTACTAAATGTATGTAGACCACATTCTAATGTTTACATGTAGTTGTTTCTACAGCATCCATTGCTATCAGGTGTATATAATAGATAAATGATATGCTTTTAACGTTGTGGCAAGTTGGCAACAGCTTAAGGAAATCCCCTTTCTCTTTTCTTACTCAGAATGATACCCAAGCACAACAGTAAGGTATTTAAAGACATGGTTGGAATAGTTGTAGGAAAAGTGCCCCAGGTGCGTGAAAATATGGCTATATTGTAGATCTTGACAAAGATTGACCAAATAAACCCTTGCTCATGTGGCTTTATCGGTTATAATTGATTCAATGACATCTGAGGGATCAACCAACAGCTGTTAAGCTTAGGCTTGGACCCTTGACTTTTATGCATTAAAATTCTTCCAGATTTCCTGATGAGTCCTCACTGTAGATCAATAAATATGCAAAATCTTCCAAAATTTTCCATTACTAGCTCAAAAATTATTTTGTCCAAACGTCTATTGGAAGTTGTAGCAGGTATAACGTGCAAGCATGGAGGTATGAAAAAAATTGAGCATTACATTTATTTAAATTAAAGATGTATTTGAATCCTGCGTCAATGTCAAACAATATTTACATCCCAACATCGAATAACACCCAGAAGTAAAAACAGACGTTTGTAGTGAATTGGAATAAGATTTTGCACTTTTTTAACCACACTTTTAAAACCACATTTAGAATATCGATTGTGAAGTCCAAAATAAATGATAAATGTATCGCAAGAAAGTAGTAAATCGTAACAATACACTAAGCCAATCACTACTTCCTTGTTTTATACGTTTATGAAACATCAAAAAAGTATTGAGTGAAAACTTACCGGGTGATAAAACCGTCATCTCGGACAAGCTTCTGTCCATCAACTAAACACATTTAAACAATGAGCGGTTGCACCACCACACATCACTTTTCTACTAATAATACCACAGCAGAACCGAAACCACCGCCACGTTTGTATTAATGCGCATGCGCCTAAATGGGTTCTTCCCCTTTCGGAATTCCCAGGTTGACCTCACTATTGTTGATTCGTTTTTCAGCAGCTGGGTTATACAGCATCATGATCTTGTACATCTGCTTTATGCATCCAACGAGCATTAGGTACGAAAAAGTGAACAAGATTTTGTGGACACCAATCCTAACGGTTGAGATTGGGTATTTCAGTCACAATTGACAACAGTAGTTTTCTATTAAAATACACTACTCAAAAAGTTCATGATATTTGGCTTTTGGGTGAAATTTATGGAACTTCACAATACAGTGGTATTATATCATGAAATTAGGGCGTTTAAATCTTGCTACTTGAATGATTGGAAAATGTTACCTTTGGAATTCCACTCAAAATGCTATAAATAGAGAAAGAGGAATACAATTTTGTTTATTTAATTAGGAAATTGATGCCACAGATGTGTCTTTCATTTATTTATTTATTTATTACAAAAATGAAGTTTGTTTCCATATGAAAAGGTTCATTGTTATATTTGATAAGAAGAAAAAAAAACAAAAATATCAAGTTGGCCCAGAAACTTTGTCCACAGTTTTTAATTTTCCCCACGGTGTGTTTGAGTTTGACACCCCTGCTCTAGTGGAAGTGTTTCAACTCATTAACATTTTTGTAGCACCTTTGTGAAATTTGATCCTGCCTGATTTTCCGCTGGCGTATGCAGCCAGCACACAACATCTCTTTTTGGGAACTCACATGGTGTTGCAACACTTATTAGTCTTCAGGAGAACTGCCCTGGATAAGTGAGCAGCCACAAATGTGGAGTGGCAGCCTTTTTCCTGACCAAACCTCACATTTGGACCCTTGATGGGTGCTGACCAGTTTGTGGGGTGCCATCATACATTGCCATCAGTTGTTTCTAATTTTTCTCTAGTTACAGATGGCTGGCTTTATTGTGACAACAAGTTTTCTTTCTGCCATATTCCTTTCTATAATCTATTTCCACTGTTGGCTCAAGATGTCTTATGTTTTTGTGTAGTTTATTTTGGCCACCACACACCACATTTTACACTTAAATAAGTAATAAAACAACCAAATAAAACATTTGCTGTTATGTCTTATAGCTCCAATTTCTGCTTCCTAAATAAAATAATCTTGGTTTTATCTTTATTTAATTGTAAAAAGTTTCGTCCCATTAAGTGAGTGATGAGTTCAAGGCATTTACAAAATGAGTCTAGGGGATCATGGTTAATAGATGGCATGGTCAAACTGTCGAGGATTTTAACATAAATATTAACAATTCAAATAACATTTGGTGAATGAGTGACATATTTTTTTATGTTGCCCTGTTAGAACTACAGGGAGATACTGAAATAATATTAAGTAACCTTGCCTTGGAAAAAAAAAGAAAACAAGAAACAGGATAGCTAGACATTCTCTTTTCTGCTTAGACAACTCAAAAACACAAGTCTGATTGGACACTCCTTTTTTACTTTACATTAAGAAAGATCAAGCCCATGTGTTGTATTAAAGATATGTTTCTTGGAGAACTAATGAATAGAAAATCTAACCTGTAATTTTTTTCTCTAGAAGCTCTGACTCATGTTACAAACCACAGTCTATATTTACAGTATCTGAAATCTACAGCCTGCCTGTTCTGTTTATGATAAGGACAGAAGGACAGACACACTGGGTCCAAACTTGTTTTGAAAACTTTCACTGCTGACGAAAATATGAATTTACCAAACTATTTCAAAAGGTAGGGGGCTCCTCTTTAGTAGCTGAAAAGCATGTGTTATTTTAGGTGCTATGGAGGCAAAGCTGTAATAATTCCTTGCTGGATGACAGCCTGGTCCATGCCCATTACAGGTACACCATGATTGCTGTACCTAAAAAAGGTTTAGGCGTTGTGCTGGAGGGGTGGAAACAGAGAACAGCATGTATTTTTCTTGAGGTTTTGTTTTCTCTGGCAGCTGGTAAGGTTGTCATCCACATCCAGTGTCTGTAGTTCCTTTGGGGCATTTTTAGAGGGAGAAGGGTGATGTGGCTCTGAAGTGATTACATCAGCTACAGAGTACCTGGTGTTGGTGCTGACGTATCTCATCTAATAGGGAGTTGGTAAACTGTGCACTGCATTGTTGGCTTTAGCATTAGCAAGGCAAGAAACCCTGGATAAATATGTGTGACCTTTGATCCCTCAGATTGAATGCTAAAAGGTTGCGCTAATGTGAAATATAGCCAAATGGGCTCAGGGGAATTTCAGAATAATAATAAGGGTTTGGTGGGTGACTCTCACCCAGCACCAAGGAGGTCCTTGGTTCAGCTCAGGTCCTTTCTGTTGAAAGAAATAAAAGCTTGGTAAATTTAAGTTACAAAGAAATGTAATCTAGGTAAATCAAATATACAAAGAAATATACATCAGATGAACCTTACTAATGCTCTTATTTATTTCTTGTTTACCTGAACTAGAGTAAGTAAATGTCTACTGTGGAAGTACTATCTATAAGTTGCTCTGGATAAGAGTGTCTGGTAATTAATTAACTTACAAAATAGACCCCTGTTAACATTGTTACAGCCACTTAGAAAGTATGTTGTGACCACCTTCTTGTATCGAAAGGTTGAATAATTAAGTTTTATAGATCATTGTTCTTGGTCTAAAATGTTTATTTCAGTTCCCATTATGCTGCACTGACGTTTCAATCCATCTCTCTTTAAAGTTTTATTTAACATGTAGGTAACCGTGTTTTATAGCAAGAATATACATACGTTAGTAGATTAAAATGCTAATTTTAGTTTTAAAGACACAAAATCTGCACTGTACACTAGATAACACTGACTCGGTGTTCTTTGTGTTCACTGGCTGCGGTGACTTGTTGTGCACTGCGCATATTTCACGCATAGTTGACATTCACTATGAAGCCTTGGGGTTAGAGTGCAGTTGACAGAGCGCGTGTAGCTATTAGCCGGTATGACGAAGACAGAGATGTTCCGTGTAACACAAAGAAAATGTGGTTATTAGCTAAACAAAGCTGGAGAAATATATATCTTATTTTTTCTTTTTAGTCTGATCTATTCTCTTTAACGGAATCTGATAACTGCTAAAATGAAGATCTGGAGCACGGAGCATATATTCAGGTAAAGATGCAGGAAGGCCGGAATTGATCGGCACCGATGAATGGACATGGCTTGCGGATCGTGTTCTCTTAAAATTGTGTGTGTGTGTGTGTGTGTGTGTGTGTGTGTCTGTCTGTCTGTCTGTGTGTGTGTGTGTGTGTGTGTGTGTGTGTTGTGAAATACATTGTGACGTTGTGATTTGTACTTGATATGTCATTTCTGATTGTTTCAGATGACACCTTGCAGAACGTTTAATTCAGTAATGCTCTATTGACTTAAGTCAACTTCAAATACATTTGTCAAGAAATGTTATGTAAACTTTTTTGCATTTTAAGTAATTGTGTTGCTCTTTAATCCTCAACATAATTTCACAGACAGATCACTGTATCACATTAACATATTTATTAATGAAATTTATTTTTTACATACCAACAAATAGCCTCTTTACAATACCCTTTCATTCTACTTTTGGTTGAATCTCATTATTATAAAACTCCTTTTTGTTGGATACCTTTTGACATCTGTGGACTTGTGTTTGTTTGATATGCCATCCCATAAAACATCTTCCCAAAAGCGTTGTGGGTCATTCAGGTGCTTTTAAGCTAATGTCCGATAAGTATGGATGATTCTATTAGTTGGCAGTCCTTTCCTCCATGCTTCTCATCCTTTCATTCTATTTTTGTCTAGACCTGTGAGTTGTCCTGAACTTTGACCTAGCAAAGGCTGGAGACATCTGCAGGTTTTTATGTGTTAAAGGCCTTAGGGGGTTATGTATGCCAAAGGTTATGTAGATGATGGTTGTTTTTAAAGCATGTATTTTAATCTCATCTGAGCCATGTTGTTCTGGTTCTGTTCCGGGTCAATGACAATTTTGAACTGGTTCAGCGTGTTTCTACTGAAAAAAGAGGTTTGAGCCAATGTACTACTCTGGCACCACATAATACTTGGTTTTTAAGCCGAATGGTGACGTCACCTGTTACATTTACATTAACAATTTTTTAATTGTAATCACTTCTGTGTCAGTACATTTTGTCCCCCTGGTGATATGCAGCTCACCATTTAAGAAACCCTGGTTTAAATGATCTGCAGAGACCTGAGTGGAAATAGAAAAGCAGACAAAAAGTGAGTTTTGCATAATTGTCCCCTTTACAAAACATAATCAAATTGTGCAGTTGACTTAAAAGTTAAATCATTATGCTTCTGGTTGCTCATGGGTCCAGGGTGCTACTTTTTATTTTGTGCATTTGAATTGACAAATAAAAACTTTGTTTGTTATGTTTGTATCTTACTAAAGTGACCAAAAATAAATATGATGGTCATCACAACTGCAGTAAAACAACAACATTAGGGGTGCCCCAAGACCTTTGCACAGTCCTGTACCTTTAGCCAAAAACCCGCTTTTCCTCTACCCTCGGAGGGCTGCTCTGTGACATTTCACTTTAATGCAAGAAGAACATATTTTATAAGTTTGTGGTTGGTTTTATTCAAAAATAAAATAGACACAAAACCAGAATTAGAAGTACATGTGCTATTATCATGAACACATTTCACAAATGTGACTACACCTTTTGCCAGTACTGTGGGGTAAACACAGCCCAATTGCCTTTTGATTTGATTTATGCCGACAGGTCCAACCTTTTATGTTTGTGTCTTACTAAAGTAACCAAAAACATATATGATGGTCATCAGAACTGCGCTAAAAACAAAACTAGTGTGTGGCCAAAGACTTTTGCTCAGTCCTGTGCCTTTAGCCGAAAAAGGTTTCCTCTACCCTCAGAGGGATGCCCTGTGACATTTCACTTTAATGCAAGAAGTAACTCCCCAAAATATCGGTCACATGATTAGGTGTTTACTTCTTATTTTTCGTGTTTTCACGAATACCCACTTTCACATTCTGTAGGAAATGTCATGATGATGAAATCAAGGCTTAAAAAGTTGTATTAAAAATTGTAAGATGAGTGATGCATCTGTGTTTCCCTTTTCACTAACTGATTCTAGTTCCTCATTTATTCATCAAATAAGCATTGTCATTCAAGCAAATAGTTTTGGCATTCCGGAAGGTTCTCTCTCCACAGCAATGTGATGATTTGGTTATTGGTCACCTCCTTGACTAAGGCCCTTTTACCACAATCATTCAGATTGCCTGCACAAGCTCAGACCTTTAATGCTGGAGATTTTTTGGAATAAGGCTGTAACATAACAAAATGTGGAAAAAGTGAAATGCTGTGAATACTTTCCGGATACACTGTATATCGGTCTATATTTGTACCTCATGTACCATTTACTCAGTACCATGTACTTGCCAACACTTGTCTCTATTCTCTTTTAATTACTTGTTTAGTTTAAAATTCATTTTTGTATTTATTATAGGCCTTTTCATATTTATTGTTTTGCACTGTATTTTGTGCTGTCTTGCTCTTGTAGAAATGTGTGTTTTGCTTCAAAATTTAAGATGCATTATGTTTTAGGAGCAATAAAACAGAGATCTGTTTTTATCTTTTTACCTCTCAGCTACCCCTGGGAAACGGTAATCAAAGCGGCTATGAGAAAATACCCCAACCCTATGAACCCCAGTGTGGTAGGAGTGGATGTACTGGATAGGAACATGGACAAGAATGGCCGCCTTCACAGTCATCGGCTCCTGAGCACAGAATGGGGCCTGCCGAGTGTGGTGCGAGCGGTGAGTATTTTTGGAAAGCATATATAATTGCATATATAATTGATAAGTATATAGAATTCCTGCATTCCTGTATATACTTAAGACATATACACAAATACAGAACAATATGACATAAAAATGGCATCCCTAATTGTAACTGTGATCCAGGCCTTCTCATCCAACATTAGTGCCTGACTATGCAAATTAATGCATAATTAATAATTCTTAAAATACACCAGCAATAATGGAGTGACTGAAAATCTATTACCATTAACAGCGGATACAGAGGATCATGTGATCACGTTGTGGTATGTCGGGGTGTGTGAGTGCTTTTGTTATTAAAATGTCAATTCATTGTTTGAAGGCATTCAATTGAAAATCAGCCCGTCCTGTATATCCAGCTTACCAATGCTGTCACGTACAGAAGGATTACAATGTTAACAGTAGCATAGCTTTGATGTGTGACTTATGGCAGTGTATTAAGAACTTAATTAAAGATTAATTGGTAGCTGTATACAGTACATCCTGACAGTATTTACAGCACTACACTTTTTCAAATGTTGTTGTTACAGTCTTATTCCTAAATGTATTACATTCACTTTCCCCTTTCATTCAACACAATACCCTATAATAAACCCAGGTGCATTCTGTTCATCCTTCAGTTGTTTTGACATCTTAGAGTCCACCTGTGGTAAGTTGATAGGACATGATTTGCAAAGACACAAACCTATCTATATATAAGGTCCCATAGTTGACAGGTCATGTCAGAACACAAACCAAGAAATTGTCTGTAGACCTCTGAGACAAGAATGTTTTGAGGCACCAATCTGGGGACGAGTACAGAAAAAACAGCTGCAGCATTTAAGGTTCCCTTCATCATCTGTAAATGAAAGAAGTTAGGAAACTCTTCCTATAGCGTGCCACTTGGCCAATCTGAGAGATTGGTGTAGAAGGCCAGGACCCCCTTAGATATATTCTTGAAGAAAAGCTGCTTCAGAGTGCTCTTGACCACAGGGCTGAATGTTTAACCTTCAACAGGACAACGACTCTTAAGACCACCGCCAACATTACAAGGGAGTGGCTTTGGACAGCTCTGTGAATATTTTTGAGTGGGCAAACCAAATCTCAGACTTGAACCTGATTGAACATTTCTGGAGAGATCAGAAAATGGTTGAAGAGAAACTGCCCCAAAATAGGTGTGACAAGTTTGTAGCATCATACTCAAAAAGACTTGAGGATTTAATCGCTTCCAAAGGTGCTTCAACAGAGATTTGAGTAAATGCTGTGATTACTTATTTGGATTTATTTTTATTTTTAATACATTTGCAAAACATCCAAACAATATTTTTTTATTTTGACATTATGGGGTATTGGCATGTGATTTTGTAACATAACAAAATGTGGAAAAATTGAAGCGCTGGGGAATTTTTATTCACATGAAATGACAAACATGAATACTCGGGTGGAAGGACTGAATATCTTTCTTTCTGTAGATTTTGGGAACAAGTCGCACCCTTACTTATGTTAAAGAGCATTCAATTGTTGATCCTGATGAGAAGAAAATGGAGCTTTGCTCAACAAATGTGAGTATTGAGCTGAAACAAAGTAACTGTCAATTGTTTTAATTGGTTCTGGTACCTTGAAACTCAACATGTTGTATATATTTACATATGTTCCCATTAGGATGTATGGGAAACCTATTCATGTCTTCCATGGTTCTGTGGAACTACATCTATTTAGGCTGATGTAAAATAATGGTTTTGTTTTTGACACTTATACACTAAAAATACATATAATATAAAAACACTGAAATAATAAAATAATTTAAAAGGATTAACGTGGTATTTATATTAAATAATTGTTGCAATTCATTCAATAAATATGTTGCGTGGGTCATTCAAATCGTCACATTTTATTTTGAAGTGTTCACAGTGGCAGTCTGTAACAGAAACGCACCTGGCAGCACATGACATGTTATGTCAATGCAGGGTCCTCTGTTAGATTCTCTTTTCAAAGCTTGTGGTAAAACGTTGTTGACGAAAAGCAACTAAACAGGTGTTTACATAATCGATCAAACAATTGCTTGGTACAGACTGTTGGAAGTTTTTCTGAATGACTGGTTGAACTAGGAAACTTGTTGAAAGTGGTTGTTGAGTGTAAGTCAGGTTCAACGGGAAGTAGTAGCCTAGTGGTTAAGGCACTGAACTACTAATCAGCAGGTTGTTGGTTCAAACTTCAACACTGCTAGTTTGCTTGAGCAAGGCCCTTAACCCTCAGTTGCTCAGAATGTATACTGTACAGTGTAAGTCGCTTTGGATAAAGGCATCTGCTAAATGCTTGAAATGTCAAATGACATTTCTGCTTCTCTTTCAGGTGGCATTCGAACTTAACATACACTTTATGCATGGTGTTCATTTTGTTTGTACCTATAAATGTTTTAAGATTACAAAAACTATAATGAATGCTGGCATTTACGAAAAAAGAAGGATTCACGCACATTCGTTTAATGAATGAGGCCCATTGAGTTTAAGAGTAAAACATTTTCAATGAAAGGTGTTGAGTTCAAAATATTTTAAGTTTAGGGGACACCAAGTTACAAGGTACCACTGTATTTTGTGTTTTATATTGTTCAAATAAAAAACTGTGAATTCTGTGATGTCCAAGTAAGGTTTATTTAAGTTATTAATAATCATTTTACTTCTTTTATTAGATAACCCTTACAAATTTAGTATCTGTAGATGAGAGATTAGTTTACAAACCACATCCAGAAAATCCAGATGTGTAAGTATATCTTGTTGATGTTTCACTTATTTTTTTACAAAACAATATTTTTATACAATATTAGTCTAATGGCAAAAGTTCATGATTGTCCTTCTTTATCCAGCACAATATTAACCCAGGAGGCGATAATCTCAGTGAAGGGAGTCAGTCTGAGCAGCTACCTGGAAGGACTGATGGCTGTTAGTATGTCTGCTAATGCGAGAAAGGTACAAACACTACACAATCTATTCTTCAACCATTTTTTTTACATTCCATTTCAACATCTGGAATTATGTGTTTGTTTTTTGTAGGGTTGGGATGCGATTGAGTGGATCATTAAAAACTCAGAATGTGATGTCTGCTGAACGGCTGGTGAGCCAATGGTGAGATAAAGATTTGAATCGTATCTAGTGTTGTCGGCTGACTGGGTGCCTATTTACTGTAATTTTAAGTTTGAACACCACTGGTAAGAGTCACAGTGGCTCCTGATTTATCAAAATTACTGGGTTCCTCTGCTAGGGATTCTAACATTAGATCCCAGTGGAAATTGGCTAGCACACTTTGTTGCCATATCAAAATAATATGTATTATTAATTTCTC
>JAYDZF010000026.1:10526743-10543245 GCA_034509105.1 Microcambeva barbata | reverse complement strand
TGCCTTTCAGGATTTAATGTGTTTAAGTTGACTCACCTCCAGTGTTTCCCCATCCAGAGACCAAACACTGTTGTCCTGTTACTGAACAGCTGGATGCCAGAGGAATTGGCTGCACGTACTTGTTAAAAACTGCAGGTTCACTTAATTTGATCAGCATGAAGTCGTTATCATATGTGACTGAATTATAGCTGGGGTGAGGTATTACTTTATCTGCCCAAATCCTCTGCTCTGTCCCCTCATCACTGAATATGTGGTGCTCTCCAAGGTGAAGAGCAAGACGGTCAGCCCTTAAATAAAAAAAAAAGAGTTATATATAAGATATATATATATACACTGAGCAATATTTATATAGACATGCATCACTTATAAATTTATAATATGTACACAAATAGTTCACACATTCAAAAATGTTATTTGATTCATTTAATTAATTTTATTTTCCTGTTAGCAATAGGTGTGGCAGAAAATATGAAACATAAAGCATTAGTGCTGATGGGTACATACATTTTGATCTAAATAAAAATGTTGCATCACATTGCTGGCCCGATCTAGGGTAGTTTAAGTCCTTCCCAGGGTTTGTTCTTCTTGTCATTTTACCTGTGTGTGAACTATACAATGACATTCTTTCTTGTCCAGCATGTTTGGATGCTGGGTTTAAAACACAGGGACAGCAATTGCACTGCACCTCTAGAGCCGAAACATGTGTCCACATGCTTTGGGATATTTAAGGACACATTTGCAGATGTTATGGTTTGAACAACCAGCATAAAAAGTGAGATACCTACGACATATAACAGTGAGCAGCAGACACAGCCCATCTACTGTTGATTAGCGATGCACCACACCATCGCACACCATCATCATAGGTTAGATAGATCTGCCAGGGCTGTGAGTGAATTGGGCATTCATACCCGCCAATGATCTTATCATCATCAGCTCGGCTGAGATCTGCTTCACAAACATTTTAATTAGTGTCACTTCAAATGTATTAAAAAAATGTCAACTTTAAATAAAATGTAAATACATTTTCTAATGCAGCCTAACATTTAAATTTTCTGCATTTAGTAGATGCCTTCATCCCAAGCGACTTACATTACCGTATACAGTCAGGTTTTTAGGATTGAGAGCCCAAAAGCAGCAACCTAGCAGTGATGGGGATTGAACTGGCATCCTTAAGATTACTAGTCCACGTAGGTGGAAACTAACGTCAATCGTCTTTGCCTATTTGCGACCTCTGCTGGCCATTACTGGCAAAGCAGAAAGAACAGACCGACTTAATTTGTGAAAATACAAGTGAACAGCACAAAGAAAATGCTTTATTAGCATACAGAAACACCAGCTTGTTTTGAAGCTGGGTACAAAATGCAGGGACGTTGTACTGAGCCCCTGGAGCCGAGAGGGTTGAAAGCACTTGCTCAAGAGTCTGACAGTGGCAGAATCTCAAAGCTGTGATTTGAATTTAGTCTTTCAACTTCTAGCCCAAAGCTCTACACACTCAGCTACCATTGTTCCAGTAAATATATTGATGAAGCATGATTCATCAATAGCTGTTCATGACGGGACGAAGGATGCATCATATTAATCTTCATCTCCAATGTCAGTGTATGGTTAGGTTTGACAAACTTGTGACTGTGTAATGAACAGCATTAGCATGAATGAAAAGTATTTTATTTCCACTTACCAATGGCCAATAAAAGCAAACAAATTGCAGCAGTCCTCATCACCACCCAAGAGATTAAAATCCAAATGGTATGAAAAAAACAGAAATAAGTTTAAATAAATCTTTCTCTGTTACATCATCTGAGCATCCCCACCCACAACCACCTGAACCTGAAATTTACCAACTGTCCAAACTCACCTTATCTGAAGGATTGTTGATTATTTCAAGGTAAAACACAGACACACAGTAACTAAATTCAGACAACATGAAAACAGTCACCTGTACTGCAAATGTGTCCAATGTTTTGATAATTTTACAAAATCTAGCATTAAATGTCTCTTAAAAATATTTAACACATTTGTAAAATCTATATTACATGGACAAATTATCTGAAGCCTGTTTATTGAGTACAGATCTTTTTGAGACAACCCAACACAATGTAATTTGTGTAAATTTGCACATTCATATAAAATGGTTTGTGTCATGGTGTGGAGGAACTCCAGTGGTCTGGAAGGCCAGTGAACCTTAATCCCTTAAACATATTTTGGATTGTTGGGAAAGCTGTAGGTGTAGTGGTTAGAGTACTAGTCTAGTAATTCTACGGACTCAAACCCATCATACCTCACCACTGCAATGTTGTCTTTTGGGCCCTTGAGCAAGGCCCTTAATCCTCATTGCTCAAACTATACTGTACTGTAAATCATTTTGGATAAAAGTGTCTGCAAAAATCTCAAAACGTGAATGAATGACCATCACAAACCAGTACTTCTCATTCAATTTGTCTTACCTTCCAAATGTTTTTCAACTAACCACAATTATCCGGGTGCTGGGGCTTCTTTGCCGGCACCAAAAAAGACAGTATAACTAAATTCAATCTAAACCCATTAATAAGAGAAAGTAAAGTATTATTAACATTAAAAACAGAATTCTATTGAAAATTGAGATATTTATTGAGATTGTGTAGGGACAGTACATACATGTGGTATATTACACAAGTCTTCTGCAGAGGTTAAACAAGCAACTGTAACAACAACAAAAAAAAAAACAGTCAAGGGGAAAAAGTTGCTTCTGATTATAAACCACCTGGTAAATTCCCAAGTCCCTGATCTGTGAACTGACCCCAAACCTTTTCCACTACATCAAAACACTCATACAAACAAATATCTTCATAATTAGAAATACATTAAATGAAAATAATTAAATTAAAATCAACCAATACATAATTTAATTTCTGTAATATAGACACTTTTAATTTTAGAATGATTCACGACCAAACGGTTTTACACTTTCGGCCCAGTGTTACTGGAAGCCTGATTTTACCTCCAGTATTCAAACTCTAGAAAAAAAAACAGAGATTTTAGCTCTGAATGAGGGTAAATAAGTAAATTCTCACTAGGACTAGAACAATCTTGGTCTTATAGTGGTAGAAGTAAACCTACGCCTTCTACAGACCGAGCAAAAAAAATAATAATCACTGATTACAACAAATACTAATTTGTGCACCACAAACAATCGGGATGTAACAATACACTCTACACACGAATATTAATTTAATAAACATTTGAATAAAGTTAAGTCCATCAAGTGAATAGACTCTTAACTTACTCATGGTGGATCGTTACATCCCTAACAAACAATATAGTGACACTGTGCAAGACATAAATTGAGGTTTTGAAATACAGCGGGAAGTAAATATTGCAGTGAAGGCATCAAGTGGAAACTTCTGGTACTTAAATGTATTAGGTATCACTGAAGTTTATAAATCTAATATTAACTCACACACTTATCATCATATAATTCACTTTCTTTCTTACACAGCACACAGTAACAGTTCAAAGGCATTGTTCTAATAAGTCCAAAAGAATTGTAGAATTTGTAATTGTGCTATTCCACACATCCAGAATGACCAAATAAGCAAGGCTTGCTAAATCTTTAACCTGAATAGTTTTCTATTCATTCTTATTCATACTAATCAAGCATATCATTATGACAACTAAAAGTTAGAGGGATATATCTGACAGCAAGAGAACATTTTATTCTCAATGTTGATGTGTAAGAATAAGAAAAGTGTAAAGATTCAAAAGAGTCTGACAGGTTCCAAATTGTGATGGCTGGACGACATTTGTGGTGTTAGAAGTCTGCAGAGGTAAGACTCTTTCAAAAGTGGTCCAATGAAGGAACAGTGGTAAAGGCTAATCCAAGGCTCATTAAAGCATGTGGTGAGCAAAGGCTGACCTGTGTGGTCCAATCCAACAGATGAGCTACTGGAGTTCAAATTGCTGAAGAAGATAATGCTGGTTCTCATTAAAAATGTCAGAATATACAGTCCACCACAGTTTAAAACAGGGACTAACACAACATTAAGAATATAGTCATGATGTGTGATGCCTGATCGGTGTATATTGTAAATGTCATTAGAACTACAATATATAACCTCACTGATCATTTTATTTGTTGTACATATAATAGAAATGTATGGACTATACATAACTTCAAAAATAGAATTTGAAAATGTACTGTGTGCATGCACAGAATTACAGATGGGGGAAAACGTGTTTTAATACAAGCCAATTAGTCATTAAACCCTATTAAAGCCAATTTCATTTACCAAAGCCATTTGTATTTGGCCATACTTATTAGTGGTGCAAATCACCTTTGACACCAGTGCATTTATAGTTTACCAAAATGGGCCCAGCTTTTGTAAAACTTTAACGTTGATAACTACTGTGCCAGAATTTCAAAAAAATACATAATAATCAAATAAATGTGTACAAGGTTCATGAGTAATTGGGATCCATTTACAAGTACCCTTAAAACTTTTACACCACTCCACGTGCATGATCAATATAATGCTGATGCAAGTCTGACTCTAGACTGAAACAAGAACCGCACTCAATACAATCGAGGCTTTCCGAGTCTTCAGAGGAGGCAATCACAGAAGTGACTTCTACCTGTTTATCACCCAAACACTTTTGGTGGTGATCGATGAGATCTTTGATCTCAACAAATGTCTTCGGACAGAGAGAGCAACTGTAAGATTTGCCACTTTTATGCAAGGCCTGGTGCTCCTCAAGCCCCTGCACAGACAAACACATTTTGCCACAATGCCGGCATTTTAGTTTGTTGCTCGACTGCAGGCTAGCACTGGCTAAGAGTAATCTTGCTTGGGGCACCAAGCTCGCGCGATAACGGACTTCAGTCGGAAGACGCCGACGTACTTCGTCGTGCCAAACAAGATGCTCCTGTAGCTGAGCTTCAGTCCAGTAGCTACGGCAGCACAGCGAACATGAGTGTGGACGATTTTTTGCGGCCTCCTTATGGGCATGAAGCTGCTCTTCACTTGAGAATGCTTTGCCACAGTGATCACATTTGAAGATACACTTTGTAGGGGATGGACGGTCCTGCAGCGTTTGTGGTTTTTGGACCTTTTTATCCGCAGTGCATTTAGTACGTTTATGGTTTTGAAGAGATGCCAGAGAGTTATAGCGCTTGTCACATGCTGGGCAAGGGAAGGGTTTCATCCCATTAATTCCACTTGCTCGTGGTCTTCCTCTGCCTCTCCTGGGCATCTCCAATATGTTTTGATTAACATCTGGGGAATTTAATTCATTAACATTGTTTGAACCTGTGGGTTGAATAGGCTGATCAGACACTTTTCCTCTTGGAGATGCTACTTCCAGCTTTTCAGCATCACATGTGGCAGATTCGGAATGATACAAGGCATAATGGGACCCCAAAAGTGAAATGGTAGAGAAAGACTCGTCACAGATTGCACAGATTATTTTACCCACCAAGGAAGTACTCGTGACTTTTACTGTCACGTTCTCTGGAGTTGTTTTTGTTGTAGATTGTGGATCTGACCGGCCCTCAAGGGGTGGATGATGTTTCTGGTGTCGACGTAGAACACATAAATAGAAGAATCCCTTTCCACATATGTTGCATAAAAAAGGTCCACTGTCTTCTGTGCTTTTCTTTAAAATCCTACTGCTCTTTAAAAGAAATCGTGCCAATTTTTTGTCTTTGTGCCATCGCCTGTGTGTACCGAGAGCAGAATTTGTTGAAAACTTTCTCCCACATTCCGGACAACAAAACTGCCCATCGGCAGGTTTGTCTGTAGAATTAGTTGCTTGGTGGGAAACTCTTTTATGAACATTAAGGGCTTGGATAGCCTGAAATCTTTTGCCACACTCGTCACATTTATAATTTAAACCTGATGACCCATCAGTAGCCTTTCTCGGCTGCATTTCAGCATTTGTATTTTCTCGGGGTGCATTATGATCCTTGTGAGTCCTCTGCATCTGTTTTGGTGCATTCTTTTCTAGCCTGGAGCAGTAATTCTGATGAATCTGTAATGCCGATTCTGTACGGAAAACAACAAGACAGGCTTGGCACCGAGGTCTATGAGCCGACTGCTCTTTCATCAGGTCGGTTTTATTGCCATGGCTTTTCAAATGGAACTGAAGCGCAGTTGCATGTAAAAAAACTTTGCCACATTCAGAACAACTATGGGAATTGCTTTTTAAATGTTCTGGAGTGGCTTTGTGAGTAAGCTGATGTTTAAGAAAGCAGGCTACCACTCTGTACGATTTCTCACAAATCCCACACTTATACAATGTTCTTGAAGCAATGTTGTAATGGCCTCTACGTTTGCGAGGCCTTCCCTTTCTCTGAGCTTTGGTCTTATTTTTTACTGATCTACGAATAGATCGTTTGGAACTGTTTGAAGTAACGTCCGCACACTGTGGGTGATACTGTTTATGATTAAAGAAGGCTCCAGTAGACCAAAATCCTTTCCCACACTTTTTACAGTGATGAACTTTGGGACCCAAGAGTGTTTTGCTAGGATTAAAAGTCTCTATTTTCTTTTTATCTTCTTCAGAAGCAGATTTCTTGCCAGTGCAAAATCTCTGATGATTCTGAAGAGTACTGATATTTGAATAGCTTTTGTCACACTGCAAGCATGTATAGGGTTTTTTGGCAATGTGAAGCTGCTGATGAGAATAAAGAGCAGAGAGACGGGAAAACTGCATTCCGCATTCTTCACATTTGAATCTGTTCTGTTGCAGATTTGCAAGCTGATTGATGGACTTGTAGGGTGTACGGTCTTCATGTTTTCCAAGATGAACATAATATTCGCTCCTGCTAAAGCTTTCATGCCCACAGATTTTACACACCAAAGTACCCTTTCTGCCACGAATCAGATAGCAAGCATTTCTCTTCCCATACGTTCCTTTATGCCACTTCATGTGAGAGCGTAGGGATATTTCTTTAGCAAATGCTCGATTACAGAGTGGGCAAGCATGCTTCATGGAGTTTTGTGAATGGTCCATTTCTGGTTTTGCCTTTTCATGCTTTAACCCACTGTAGTCTATCTCTACAATTTTTACATCCAGGTTTGAGTGTGTTGGATGAGATGAAAAAATATCACCTTGGCTCAAATTGTTATCTTCTTGGTCTGATTCACACACCAGTTCAAGTTCAGTGTTTTGATTCCTTTCAGATCCATGATCAGAAGCTGCTTCTCTGACAAACTGAATCATTTCCTGTTTCCTGGGAGCACCACTTGAATCCATATGTTTTGTAAGAGTTGAATTACTGGGAAACCCTTTCGTCCAAGGATTATCAATATCCATGCCATCAAAATTTGATGAGGCACCACTACCAGAAGAGTTGTTCTTGTCCCGCTGATTCAACCGAACTGATTGGTTAGTAGAGGTGGCTTTGGAGCCATTATCCAAAATCTCTTTAAAAACGTCAATATGACAAAGACGATGCGATTGCAGAGCAGACTCACGGGAGAAACGACAGCCACATTCTTGACACTCGAAGGCCTTCTTTTGGAGCTGATGGACTTGGTTCAGAAAATTCTTGGAAGCCATCTCTTGACTATGAACCAATCTCTGGTGCTTGTTGTAGAATGTCAGGGAGGTGAAACATTTGCCGCAATCCTCACATTTAAACTCCTTCCCACTGCTTGGTTTCCTTTTATGCCATCGTTCATGAGAAGTTAGGGCTAGAGCGGTATCGAATCTCTTTCCACATTTTGAGCATTCAAACGAGGGCTTGGGTTGCACCTTCATCGGGTTAGCTGAACAGCTGGTTGCGAATCTTTGGTGCGAAGAAAGACCTCCTGTCGTGCGGAAAGTTTTGCCACATGCACACTCAAATAGCTTTTTCTGGGGCTCCTTGGCTTGTTCCGACATTTCGGTGACTGTGCCTTCAGTTTTAATTGTAACATCAGCTTCACTGTTTTTAGACTTAACTAACTTTACCTCATGGCAATGCCGATGGGCATCAAGTGCCGAGGCACGAGAGTAACACCGACCGCAGGTAGGGCACTGAAAAGACTTTTTCTTTAAATGGGCCAGATCGTGAAAGACAGATTTTGAGGCCTGCTTGTGTGAACGCTGATGGTTAAGGCACTGTCCAAGTGACCGATATGTTTTACCACAGTCAGTGCACTCATAAATGTTCTGCTTGGCAGGGACCTCACCAGAATCTAAACGTGTTTCCTGATTAGTGGCTGAATTGCGATGCTTAAGCTGGTGGTTATAAAACCCTCTGGAGCTGGAAAATTCCTGACCACATATCGCACAGCAAAGCATTTTGTGATCTCCATCTGTAGAGACGAGAAGATTATCCCACTGAGAATCTGTGTCCAGACAGACTATGGGGCCATCATGAGTGTTCTTTTTGCGACGACTCTTGTTATCCTTAATGTCCTTTTTGCTTTTCCCCCTTAGAAATCGCCTCTCGTCTACAAATAAACAAAGAAATTGTGTTAGCTTGGTAAGTGTTCTAATGCCTTGATCTTTACAGCAGCATCCTATTTACTTAGGTAGCCAACTATGTAGAAAAACAAGGCAGATCGCTAGGTAAAAGAACACACCCCATATATACATTAAACTTTCAGAAAGTTTTTATTTTCATTTTGTGAACCCGAAAGGAGGTGTATGGCACAGCACATGTACTGGACTGAAGTGTGTGTTGACATTAATAATTTGTATTGTTTGATACAGCAATGTTTATTCTATGACTGAATAAGCAATATACTGCCATTTTAACAAAAGACCATTTAAGATATTAGAAAGACGGAGTGAGGGGGATTTGTAGGTCTAGCATGGATATATTCCTCTCTGAAACTATGTGCTTACTTTATTGCCGACACTAATTCATGACTAATACAGCAGGTGCAACAGGGCAAGTTTTTTTTTATTAAATGCAGTCTGCATAGGTGGGATGTGATCAAATTAAACACATGAGTGTTGCTGTGTACCTGCACAAAATAGTGTGAGTGTTTGTCAAAAAATCATTAGGACAGGTGACAAATGTATATGCGGTGCAGTATAATGTGTATATTTTATTACCACAATGCATATGGAGGACCAAAAATGACAGAAGTATAAATAAAACAAATAAATACATACATGCATGTACCAATACATAAAAAATAACATTTTTGTCAAGAAAAAGGGCACGCTTAAAATGTTTTTAATTTGTTTATAAATGTTGTATTGATGTATTTCTTCACCTGTAAATGTTAATTCCATGGCCAGTCCTAACCTCATTCTAAAGCAGGACTGGTCAGTTAGTTTAACCAGACAGAAGAAATCAAAGATCTTTAACTCATGACCAGCTGATATATTTTGATTAACTTTGCAATGGCTTCAAGTGTATGTCCAAGGTTCGCCTCCTCTGTCTCTAAGAGAATGTGAAGTTGGCAGGCGGCCTCTCTCATGATTTCACCTACCTGTTTAAATGGATTTCTGTAAGTTTCATCTATCCATTCTTATTTTCAATAGTCACCATAATATGTGTATCTTATTTTATTAGGAGTAGCACAATCTCATAGGTATATGTATATAGATTGTGCAATATTATAAACCAATCACTGTTCAGTTAGATCCTGGATTCTGCAATATTTTGCACAGCATGCGACTTGGTCTTTTTGCACTGGTCTCTTTACACACTCTGGTCACTTTACACTTTATATCTTCCTATTGTTTTTATTTGTATATTCACATGAATTTAATTTTGTAGTATTTATATTTTGATACTTCTATTTTATTAAACGATAGAATGGTACAAGGTTCATCAGTTCATAAGGTTATATCAAACATGGACATTTTTTATGCCTATAACCGTGTCACCCTTACAAGTCAAATTGTGTAAAAAATTGTAAATAACAACACACCCAATGGAGGACGAGTGTGTAATGTGGGTGTTAGTAAATTCGGCACATAAAAATTTATTTGAATACAATTACATATATAAATGATATATGTGTGTGGATTTGATATGACACACTGTATGTATGTGAATATTTGTATGTAACTGTAACGTGTAGTACAAATATGCACTATATTATGCACTATATAAATATAATCCCAGTAATTAACTTTTTATTCATTGTGAGCAGTTGTCTTTAAGCATGTGTGTATTTGAATACAGCACGCCAGAATTCTACCACTGTTAGCAATGTTGCTAACAACCGTACTGCTATTGGTGACAAGCTAAACAAATTAGTCAAGCCGATAAACTTACCATCAGTGTTGTCATCTCTGCCGCTTACATCCGAGCTTCTGTCGGTCTCTTCTGAATCTTCCATCTCGCCTTTATCCACATGCACAGTCAGATATTCGCTCTCCTCAAGAGGCTCTTCTTTGATTTGAATCGGTAATAATACGCTCATTGCAGCCGTCTGTGCATGCCCCTGGGCCTCCGGTGCACAGTCACCGCTACTCGCACTCACTCCCTCATCACCCTTCTCTTTCGTTAATACCTTATCCCCGCTGTCTGAATCTGCTCTACATTCGCTGTTTTCCGGTGATAGATTTTCAACGCATATTTGCACGCTGCCCTCCTGAAAGGAGTAAACAGCAGCCATGTTTATCCGACCTCTCTCTAGCTCGCGGAAGCGCAACGCACATTTCGCGGGAAAGCGCTATTATTGCAGACTGAAGGAGAAGCGGTAGGCCCAAAACTTCAGCGATCGGGTTGTTCTTATTCCACCCGTATTTGGACTGACCCCGCCTCCGGAGCTAGCGTTACTTAGCAATTAGCCACACAGCTAACATTGAAACTAGAAGATATAATGCGATCGAACGCAATGCTAAACAAAATTACAATTACTTGTTGTTTGTAATAATAACTTACGTGTTTATTAAATATAATATAAAATGCTTAGAAGAACACATTTTAACAGCACTGTGCAGAATGTGTGGCTTATTACAGCACTGTGGTTTAGTTGCGACCAATATCCACTCCTTAAAATGACAGTTTTCTCTGGAGAATTTATACCATGGCCACTGTATAAAGTACCAATCAGAAATAAAAGCTATTAAATAATAATGCAAAAAACAAATGCTTAAACACACTGGTGTTTAATATGAGGTTGATTTTATGTGCATGCTATTATTAAAATAAGATTCCTTCACTGATCTTATGAGGGAAATTTGGTTGTTACATCTTCAATCAGTTTAGAAATGCTGCGATCTAATAACTGCCTCCCCTGGCAGCAACAACTGCAATCAAGTGTTTGTGATTACTGGTAATGAGTCTTTCACATCTATGTGGAGGAAATGTTCCCAATCTTTAATGCAGAATCATTTTAATTCAGTCATAGTGGATAGTTTTAGAGCATGAACTGCCAATTTAAGTTCATGCCACAGCATCTCAGTTGGATTCATGTATGGACTTTGACTATGTCACTCCAAAAGCTTTGTTTTTCCCAGCCATTCACAGGTTGACTTTCTGGTGTAATTTGGATCATTTTCCTGCTGCAGAACCCATGTATGCTATACCTCAAGGTCCGAAACTGATGGTTACATCAATCACAGCAAATTGTAGTTTCTGAAATGCTGTCTTTTTATGGCAGTTGTAATGGGACACACACCTTCCAAAAAGTATTGGAAATTATTAAGGGGTGTCTGTGTTCTTTTTTGTCAGCAGGGATTTTCATCTTGGAACTCTCTCATGGAGAGAGTTGCAAAACTTTAGAAATGCCGTTGTAACCTTTTCTGGACTTATGTCAATGATGTTTTTCATCTGTTCTTGAATTTCTTATAGCCCATGCCTACATAATATTTGGCTCTAAAAGAATACTAAAATAATTCTGAAACCATAGCCAACAAATATTAATTATGATAAAATTTAATCATTTCAAATCTACAAGGAACAGGTGGAAGTCAGGCAGATTATTCTTAATCACCATAGAACGACATCCTATTAATAGTTTGCCTCCTTTGCACTGTGTGAGTACATATACAATCTTTATTAACAGTAAATGAAAATCAGTGTTGCAAAAAATGTACACAAAATTCTGTACAGTGGAGTAAATTGAATAGAAGCTTACGAGAATGTTACAAATGACTACATAAGCCAATTTTCTTATAATGTACCACAAGATAGGAATGTTTTTGTGAATATAATATATTCATTAAAAGGGAAAAGCATTATGTTAAATATTTGAATTTGAAGTATTAATTACAAAACATGTAAAATCTTAACAATATACTAACAGTCCTTTTACATGATCACAATGGTTGTCAGGTAAAATCTAGAATGTGAGGACAGAAAGCAATTCCATTTCAAGCAAATCAATTAAGCAGATAATGAAGTTGCAAATATATTCGAAATTAAACGGCTAGTTACTTGTGGTCACTTTGGATGTCAACACCACAACTTATTACACATGGGAAGTGTAGCAACACGATTTTGGTCAACAAGAGAAATGAATGAATAACCAGAAACATAAAAAACACTGACATAACAAGAGTTTTGGTTTAGAAACCTAAAGTCAGATCTCTCCCTGTGCATGTTTCATATAGTGCATCTGTAACTCGAGGTCTCCAGGTAACATGCATCCACAGATCATACAACGAAAGTGGCCTACTTGAGTTGAGGACCGAGGAGTGAAAAAGACACTCTGAGGTGCTGGACCTGGTAACTGGCCAGCTATAGAATGAATGGGGTGAGTAGCAGACAAGGCAAGTGGAGATGCAAGAGGAAGTGGAGAAGAAATAAAAGGAGATGTCTGATTTAAAATGATCTGGGAACCCGAAACTAGAGGGGCTTGCTGCTGAACTGATCCATTTAACAGTGATTGTGAAACAACCTGAGTTGGTTGGAAACCAAACACTGTCCCTCCATTGCTGTGAGCAAAAGAAGTACCTCCAAACTGAACACTTACTGATCCCAACTGGTTAGACTGAGACTGCTGAAATTGCTGTTGCTGTAGAAGCTGTAAGGTAGTTATCTGATTAAGTTGTTCCGGGTGCATTTGCTGCAGGGCCTGCTGAAGGAGCTGTATTTGTTGTGATGGCTGTAAAAGCAGCTGCAATGGCTGATGCTGTTGTGAAGGTGTATGTATTATCTGCCGTAAGGGCTGTTGAACTACCTTTTCATTTACTGGTTTGTTTTGAAGACTGGAAGATTTAGACATGTCTAAAGGAATTATAGAACGAAAAGACTCTGAACTAGCCTGACCAGATGACTGCTCCTGAGGCTGATCAGCTGCTTTGTTATTGAGTTTGTCTAATTCAGCATTACCTTGCTGTTTTTCACCTGATGTCTTTAAATTGGCCAGTTTTGCTGCATCAAGTGATGAATCTCCTTCTGTTTTGTTTGCTGATTTTGAAGTTGAACTTATCCTAGAAGCAGGCTGCTGTCCTTCTTGCAACTTGTCACTCTTTGCTTTTGATGGGCTAATATTTGGGCTAACAGGGTCACCGTTATCTTGTGGTGTACAATTATCTGAAAGCTTTTTCAGAGCAGTACCAACTTGAGATACATCAACCGAGCCAGGGCTTTGTTGTTGAGATGAAAGCTTTAAAATACCTTCTGGTTTTGGCAAGATAAGTTTAAGATGTGCCCCTGCCTGCCATTGCTGCTTGTTTGTTTGCCCATCAGATAGCCACTTGGATTGCTGCTTTTGCTGTAACTGAGATGCAATTTGCATTTGCCATTGCTGCTGCAAGTGAAGAGGCATGCTCTGAGCTTGTTCTGGATCCAAAACAGAGGACTCTTGCATCATCGGCTTTGGCACTGGCCCCTGCAAAATCTCACTACTAAAAGAGGCCTGTTGCAAGGTCGTTGAACTTTCCACAATTTCCCCCATCCCAGGCCAAATTTTTCTGCCTCTTCCAAGACCACTAGGCCTCCCTCTTTGGGAACCAATGAATGAAGAGTATGACTGACTTGCTTGACGCTTTCTTGCATGAATTTTTTGGTGAACAAGTAGGCTGCTAAGCCAAGGGAATGACTTATGGCACTCCTGGCAACGGTGAGGCCTTTCCCCAGTGTGGGTGTTTAAGTGGTCACGAAGCAAGTATGCTAGCCCAAAACTCTTGTTGCAGAGGTTGCATTTGAAAGGCTTCTCTCCAGAGTGGCAAAGCATGTGACGCTGCAATTGACTCTCATCACTGTAACCCTTACGGCACTGTGTGCACCGAAAAGGTTTTTGCTGATGCAGTCTCTGGTGAGTCTTCATGTTCTGAAGAAACGCAAAGTCCTTTCCACAGTCTGGGCACTTGTATGGCTTTTTGCCAGAATGGATAATTAAGTGCTGCTGCAAGTAGCTGCTGAATCTAAATGACTTTTTACAAACATTGCACTGGTAACCCCTGTTGTGTATACGCATGTGAAGCTCTAAAACAGATCGGTAATGAAAGCTTTTTCCACAATCTTTGCATTTCAAAGGTTTCTTTTCTGACTGGTCTGCCCAATCTCCTTCTGCTGAATTGTTAACACTAGTTGCACTTGCAACATAGAGATCATCTCTCTTCTGAGACAATGTCTGAACTTGACGAGTCAATGCATGAGATTCTAAGGCTGATTCATCTGAAAATTGCAGTTGGCGATTTGAGGTGTAGACACTGGAATTTATTTTACCATGTTTTTCATATTCTGCTTCATGAGATAACATGTGTGCCCGAAGGTCTACAGCTGTATCAAAGAGTTGAGGACAAAGTGGGCAGTTGTGCTGGTTTGTATTCTCATTTCCAAACGTTTTAAAATCTGCACCATTGGGCATATTGTTACTCTCTGTGTCAAATATGGAACTTGAAAGTTTTTTATGTTGCCGACAGTGCGCACGCATGTTCTGTGCAAGAGCAAACGTTTTCCCACATTCTGAACAGTGGTATGGCTTCTGGCCAGTATGAAGGTACTGGTGCTGTTGCAAAAGGCTGCTGTATTTAAAACTTTTGCTACATATTGTGCACTGGTGCGGCCTTTCTTCTGTGTGCTTCCGGCGATGGTCATCCATAAGTGAGCGATGTCTGAAGACCATACCACAGTCGGGACATTCGTAAGGTTTTAGGGCAGCATGGGAGCGCTGATGGATGTGCAAGGTGACAGCACATTGAAACCCCTTGTTGCACTCGAGGCATCTATAAGGACTATCTAATGAATGGCTCTTCATGTGGGCATTGATGGACACTCTGTACTGGAAATCTTTGCGGCACAGAGGGCAGCGGTAAGGCTTTTCCAAGCTCACCTGGCAAGCATGAAGCTTATATCTAATAAGTGAAGCAAATAGTTCACCACAACTATCACATGTATAGCCCCTGAGTTCTCTTGGCTGAGAGCGTCTAGGAGAAGCTGACGATTCTGGCATCCCATTTTGTTTGTGTTCATTGCGATGCTTGATGAGACTGCTTCTATGCTGAAATGTCAGGCCGCATTCTTTGCAGGTAAGAGAGGCTTGCTCATCTTGATGCATGTGGAAATGGCGATGAAGATCATATGCCTCCCGCCGAGGGAAGGTCTTGCCACAGTCACGACATTTCAAGCGACTTTTCTTTGGCTTCTCCTCAGCCTCTACTCCCTTAGCATCCTTCATTTCCACTTCTTTGACATGTTCACCATCTTCCTCTCCTAGAGTTTTCCCATCGTAGACCTGTTTTATTTCATTAGATTTACCATCACACTCCATTTCCATACTCGAATCAGTCAATTCTTTCTCCTGTTCTTGTTCTTTTTTTGGGCTGCTGTCCATTGGATTCTTTTGAAGGAGTTCAGGACCTAAGTAATAATAGAATATAATTTAAATAATGTAAGAGAAACAAAATGATGATATAACAATATAACAATAATAAAAAATAAATGTTTTACCAGAACCACCACATTAATTGCTAAAAACACGTCAAAACACCAAAAAGGTGCTTGAATTTGAATTGGAAAAAGTATTTAACTGGAGTAAAATATTTGAGAAGAATTGAATTACAACCCCAAACCAGAAAACTGAGACAGTATGGAAAATGCAAATAAAATAAATAATGTTACAAATTATTTATATTTACTTTTTGAACACATATCTTTTGTCTGCTTAACCTAATTTAATTTGTTAATAAACATCCATTCCTGCATTTCAGACCTGGGGGCAGCTTAGTGGGTACCACTGATGCCTCACAGCAAGAAGACCCTGGGTTTGATCCCCGGATGGGCCGGTCAAGGTTTTTTTCTGTGTGGATTTTGCATGTTCTCCCCATGTCTGTGGAGGTTTATTCTAGGTGCTTGGTTATCCTCCACCAGAGTCCAAAACAACCACTTGGGCAAAAGATTTGTCAAACATTTATCAAGCCCTACAATACAGAGTTACATGCACACTATGCAACTAAACACTTTGTCCAGAAGCAGCTTGTTTTGGGTTCTGAGGCATCTAAAATGGACTATTACACAGGGGAAATGTGTATTTTGGTCAGATTAATCAGTATTCCAGGACTATGAAACCCAAAATCCAGAGCTTGCCATGGTATGTGGCTGTGTCAGTACCAGGGTCAGTCATGGTATGTGGCATTATCAGTACGATGGCCCGTCATGGTGTGTGGCTATGTCACTG
>JAYDZF010000026.1:10514707-10526643 GCA_034509105.1 Microcambeva barbata | reverse complement strand
ATTAATTACATCATAGCTTAGTGATGCTGACTGACTAAACTGATCTTTGTAAATTATTGTTGTCACTTTTTTGGCTGTATCATTTAGTTGCAGGTATTCTTTTACACACTCACCATAATGTCTCTTCTTAGAATCAACCTCTTCTGGGCCAGACCAACTGAGTCCAGGGTTATCATCCTGAAGACCATCTTTGGGTTTCAGAGAAGATGCAGTAGGTCTTAAAGAATTAGGCTGCCTTCTGGGTTTGAGATGCTTAATACATTTAGCCTTTGCATTCACAGATTTTTTGACAGGTTTAGCTGGCAGTTCACGTGCAGGTTCAGTGGTCAGTCTGGAATCGACTTCATGTAGAGGTTGTGATTTTCCTTTTTGTAAAATAAGATTTAATTCATTTCTGAGTTTACCATGTGTAGAACTGGACACTGAAGCCTGATCTTCGCTCTTTGCAGTCTGTGCAAGACCAGCTTTGGTAACGGCTTTGGAATCTTGATTCAATTTGGAGTGTATCGACACAGATTCGTCGAGGTGTTTAGGCTCTCCAGTCAAAGCACGATGGACAGAATCGAGTGCTGAGGCGGATTTAAGATCCCCGCTGGATGCAGGCTGGGCAGGCGCAGGTTCCTCGCTTGGTTTAGGATCCTCGCTCTGTAAAAACACGGCATGATCGGAATCAGTGCATGGTTTGAGTGATTCGCTTGATGCAGACAGTGCAGAATCTGATTTAGTGTCTGGTTTAATAGATCCACTTGGTAAAAAATCTGATTCAGAGGTGCGTGTAGGATCGTCACCGAGTTCAGGTCCTGATTCGCTGTTGGAGTTATGCACTCCACTGGTTACAAAGGATTCGAGGTTTCGTTTCGGATCGGAGTTCATGTTTGGTTCAGATGCAGGCTGTACATAGCTTGGATGAGAAGATGAACTGTTGTGCTCTTTACCGGACTCTTTCCTTTCTTTTATGTCACCGCTGTATCGACCGAAGCCTTGAGTAGAATCAGCTATTCCATCTGCTGAAACACGTCGCTCTTGTTTTTTGCGTAAATCTTGTAAAATCTTTAAGTTATCGCCCTGCTTTCCCAGCGGTTGATCGGATTCTGGTTGTAAAGAAGCCATATTTTACTGTAACAATCCCCGCTTTCCTCTGTGATGTCATCTTCCTCGTCACATTCGGACGGTTCCTACATGAACACTCATACCGCCTCCTGCTGTATTGGGGTGTGTAGCTAAAATTCAGTGAAGCGTCCAATCGAAACGATGGTGGATAATAATGACTTATTTTTTATGGTGGCTTCTTGGGTAGTACTGTCACGTCACAGCAAGAATGTACTGGGTTGAATCTTCATGTGGAACAATCTGGATCCTGTCTGTCCGACGTTTGCATGCTCTCCCAGTGTCTGAGAGGGTTTCCTCCAAATCATCCTTCTACAATTCTGTCACAAGGTTAATTAGAGACAATAAATCGACCTATAGGAACCTATAGCCACTGGGGTGCTGTGCTGGGTTGTGTCAGGAAGAGCATCGGGCATAAAAACTTTTGCCAAATCAATAATGCAGATAACAATTCATTCTGACGAACTGTAACGAGCAGCCGAGAGAAGTAATTACATTTAAAAATGCAAATACATTTGCAGAAAATAACAAACCCTTAACATGCTTTACATAGAATCAGGAAAAAGACATTTTAAAAACAACCCTTTAAAATATGCATAAACTGAAAAAAAATCTGTTTATTTACTTTAAATGACAACTAATAATAAGTGGTGTAACAATTGCTTCTGGCACCTCACAACAAGTGTTATTGTGTAGATTTAAAGTAAATCCCACCGTTTTTCTTTGGGCTGGCCACTGACCTCAGTCTTGTATGTCTGCTACCAAGATTGGTTAAATGTCGTTGTCATTTCAAGAGCATTTCTTCTTTGGCAAATGGTAATACAATCTCAAGTATTTTGATATATTTATGTTAATCATATATGCAACATGGGGGTATGAGAAACATTCCCATTTTGATTTTTTTTCCCACTATACTCTATACTTGAAATCAAGGTTCGGGATCATCTGACATACTGTCTACAGCCACTTGACTACACACAGTCCAAAAAATGTTATGCCATTTTCCTTTGGACCACAAAGTTTGATCAACACATTCAGTACTCTGACACATAGAGTCCACTATTCTCACGGTGACGCCATGCAGGTAGAGACAGAGTCTCTAAAATCAGCCTCTCCCTGAGGGTTTTCATACTGAACATAGAGAAGCCTGGCTTGTTATTAGTAGAAAGTCAATGACCTCTAATAAAACTGGATCATCTTACATGATTTTCTGTCTTGTGTATTGTTCAATACTGTTTATTTGCAATGCTTTGCTATATAAAATATTATTGTTTACTATTGGTCGTAACAGCATTTAGACTCAGTGCCCTACAAAATAAAATAATTTGCATAAACAGGTTTCTATACAACAACACATACTGCACAAGTACACAAGTACCTACATTGCTATTTGTATGGTTCTAATCTAGCAGAATGAGTTGTATCTCCAGTGAGCTGAAATGTTTGTACTGGCCAAGGACGAGCTATGTTCCCAAAGCTGATTTTCAAAGTTGAAATCCAACCTTAAGCTGCTGCATTTGCTCTCAAAATGTGGACAGTCAAAGAAAATATTAGGCTTCATGTTTTATTTCCGGTTAAAATCTATCCCTTGTCTTTTATTTTTTTAGGACCACTACTAACCGATTATACACGATGTCATGAATGAAGGCTAGTGGTTATAGTAAAACACAGCACTCAATATCAGGAAGAGACAACATTTCCAATATTGTATATTTTAAAATAAATCATACTGCAACCATTTTAATGCCATTTAAATACTTTACATGTTTTCTGTAAGATTATATGTAGGCAACTGACCTTAGTAAACCTTTTTCAGAATAAACATCTTTTACAGAGAGCTTAATGTTATTGAATACAACACATGACATTTTGTACGATATAATCTTCTTTCAATCATGACTTAAATCAGTATTTAAAATACAGTATATTGCTCTTATACACAAAAAGCAGGATCATATCCAGACACCTTTGTGGAAGTCCTTCTTATTTACGAGAACAGGGCTATAAATATACAAAATATATCCACCTACATCGTACCACATGCACAGAACAAATGATCAGCATTTGGTGGTTTATTAAAATATTTCCAATTAATCAAAAGGTCGAAGTGCTATGTTCAGTCCATAAAGAGCATCTAATTGATCGTCATGAACAATCAATCACCTTCAAAACTATTTACCAATATGCAAAAATTCTGATCTGCTTTAATGTGGAATTTCGAATAAACTCGAGCAAGAATAACTCAAGGCAGTAGTCGGTGAATAAAATAATTAATAACTTAAATATGTGCCCCTAGGAAAGTGATTTTAGTGCTATTCTAATGAATTCGGCCCAAATACTAATTAAATTTAGTATTATTAAAGTGATTCATTTGCAATATACAATATTCAAAGTGCCTTCTTAGAATAAATAATTACTTGGGCTTGTAAGTAGAATTATCTGGTATCATTTTAGCAAGATGACCCTAATACCACTTACTGTAATTTCAAGAAAATATGGCTGAAATTTGCTTTCACCTACTCAAGAAAAGTGCTGTTTAATTTGCATTCTCACTTAATTCCAATCATTGAACACAAAAACAACTAAGTGAAATGGTCGAAATCTTTTTACATAAAATCTAAAAGCACTTTGCAGCAGGCAAGAGCAAACGTAGCTTTACGTCTTAATACAAACCAATGTTATATATCATTCTAAAATGCCTTTACAGAAACATTTGGGATTATTTTATACATCTAATGTCTACGTTTCCGTCTGTGGTCTGTCCTGCCTCGGCAGGGTCTCTGGGTATTTATTTCATTTGCCAGTTTAGGTTGGGTAGTGCCATTCAAAAGATCAGGACGCAGGGTTGCTGCTGCTGTTGCTATATGTTCGTTGGCATTTTGAGAATGGTGCTGTTCAAACTCCTGAGCTAAGATCTGCTGTGGGAGAGCTTCGTGTTGCTGCCGATGCTGCAAAGGTTCCGGCGGCAATCGCTGCGGAAGCTGCTGAGCTGGGATTTGATGTGGAGGAGGCTGGGTTTGCTGTTGCTGCATCTCCAGGAGGCACAAAAGCCGTTGCAATAGCATGTTATTTTGCTGTAAACTGATCGTAAGAGCCTCCTGTGAGGCCACAAGTGTCCGCATGTCATGCCGGAAACCTTCGCTGAACTCCCGTAAGTTCTGCTCGAGGCGATCTCCGAGCTGTACGGCAGCTTCCCCCAAGCCCCGTAGTTCATCCTCCAGCCACGAAGTGCGTGATGGTGGAGGGTCTATTGGGCCCTGATGAGCGCCAAGCGATGGTTCTGGGCTTGGCTGGGGAGTGCCATTCAGAAAGGGGGCGCTGTAGAGAGGTGATGGGGGAAGCCAGCGATCGGATGTCGGGGCCGGGACTATTCCTAATCCCAGGCCTAAACCCAGTTTTTCTTCCATGCTGTTGTCCATACCCTCTGAAAGGTTTCCTTCCTCACCATCTTGCTCATGGGAGTCATCTTCTTTTTCAAAGCAATCTCTTTCGGAACTGTCTCCTCCTGCAACTGAAACACAGAAAACCTTAGAAGAGATTACATGCTTTATTTACATGCTTTCATTTCGTGAGAGCAAAGAAGAAAGATTTGTACACGCATATCCCACTGTAATGCTGTTCAGTAGAATCAATTATGGAGTCTTACAAAGCAATCAGTGTCTGATCCTGGAGCGGAGGCCGGAGTTAGGGCTTAGAAACTGTAGAGGTTTATTTAATATGAAGCACAACTCCCTCTGGTTAGGGGCCTCTTTGAAAACACTTGAAATGGTTGTTTTTGATTATTAAACACCACTAACCTCCGAACTACACAAAACTTCACCAACGTTACCCCGATATGTTCATACTGCCATTTATGCAAGTGTGTTTTCTTTGGTGTAAGTACAGTATTTAGCTGATTTTGCTAAATGATGTTTACAAAATTAGTAAATTATATCGCTAGTAAAGATTTAGCATGAAAAATTATGTATTTCCACGATAAAACCTTAAGAATGTGGAGGCTGAACCCTAAACCATGAATTTGCACTAAATCCCATCAGGATTTGTACGGTAGATAATACCTCGTCATTAGAAAGAAATGCAATAAAAATGCAATAAAAACATTATTCCAGAGCAAACCCACAACCTTTTCTCACCTGGATCAGTATCTGAGAGACAACTGAAACTGGCCTTCCCCCTCAACCTCAGTTTTGGAGTGGCCTGCTGAAACCTCGGGCTTAGCTGAGTAGGGGCTCCCAAGATTGCGCTGCTTCTGCTGGATGGAGGCCAGGAGCGATACCTCGCGTCTGCCAGCTTTCCTCCACTTCGTCTCTTCAGATCATCCCAGCGTTTCTTAACCTCTCGCAGGGTGCGTGGAACTCGAGACACTGCGTTTACCCGCTCCAAGATCCCAGCCCAGATTCGCTCTCTTTCACGGCGCCGGAGTCTGCCAGCTGGGCCAAAAAGCTCCCCTTCACACCGAGTCACTTCTGAGACCAGCACCTCCAGCTCAGCACCGCTAAAGCGGCTCTTGCGTTTACCGACACCTCCTGAGGCTAGTGCTGCTGAAACACTCCTGTCTAAAAAGCAAAGCAAAAATCATACACAAAATATTAGTATATTTTACAGTTAATATTAGTATTTGGCACATTATAAGACGATGTGGATGGAATAATTGGGTTAAGCTGTTTCACCCATGTAATAATATCTAAATGTTTTAGATTTAACAAATCAGCTTACTTTGTTGCATTGGTATCAGGTCCTTGGATGCCATTCCAGGTGCAACGATGTTGGGATGCACAACCACAACGTTGAAAGGCAGGCCAGCGTGTTCACAGCTGCCCTCAGAGTCGTCGTCATCACGGGGGAAGCCGTCCTCTGACATGCGCCCTCCAAAGGCTCCCTCCGGCGACTCCACTTTAATGTGCATGGGAGGCGAGCGCTCATACAGCAACCCGCCCTCTTCATAATATTCACTCATGGGTCACAGCAAATGTAGCACCATTTATCAAGTGCCATCACACTTGTTATTGATGGGGTGACTCAATGCATGCGCATTACACCTTCAAGTCTCAGTCTTTCCCCAGTTCAAAATTTACTTTCATGAAGCCCATTACAATTAAAATCAGGGCATGAAAATTCACCCAGCATTAAATTTGGAGTTGTTTTGGTCCACCAAGGAATTTGAGGGATGGATGTATTCTGAAACAAAAAAATATATATATATACATTAAAATTAATCTCAACGGTAAATCCATTTGTGCATTAAAAGTAACAAGTTGGATTAAAGTGTATTGTACAAGGTTCCAATATGTTTACATTGTCAGCAACAAAACAAAAGTATCTGACATACAAGTGGCAGAGCAACAGTTAGGAGGAAAAAAGAAACTATTTTGGCAACATTTGATGGACTAATAATAAAAAGTACAGTGGGACATAATTAGCATTTTAGCCTACATCCTCCTGACATGGCCAACCAATTCATGCATAGATTATTAAATCTATTTGCTCTAGAGTTCATAGCTTAAGAACTTCTGCATGAAACTAAATATTTTTTTACTTCATTATGTAGTACAAATTATGCATTAACTTTATGCAAGAACTATCCATTATCAAGCATTACTAGATGCTCCAGGGGCAATCGTGTACAACTAACTATTCAGACAGACTATGGTAAAATCCTTGTTCATGTTTCACCTCAGAAAAAGTTTTATTAGGATAATGTCAACCAAACAGCAAATATACAATGTCCAACCATGAAACACTTCAGTTTATAGATTCACCATAACTTACAGGGGTTAATGATCAAATACTTTAGTCAGCACAAAAACTAATGACAGCTGAAATTAATAACATTATATAATTGTTTAATTGTGTTATAGTTACTAACATCAATAACGTTGATTTATTCCAGCGTTTTAAACGGGTGGGTTGTGCACTTGATGTGAAAACAAGCGGCAAATCTCACTGACCAACACCGAATGGGTAAAAAATAACGTAAGGTTCTAAACAAACAGATAAACCAAAGGACAGCTAATGAGGCAGAGTCTGAAATATATGTTTAACATAGGTACTATTTTTATTCTGCCGCATAACTGCGCATTTATTCTGCACCACATCCGCAATGAATGCGCATCCGGCATAAATTAGCTAAGCTAACGCTGGTGTACGCTAGCCAAGGCTTACCACTACGAAGAAACACATCACAGCGCCTAAATCCATATATTCACTCTTGCAGTTAATATTAACGGTGCTTTAATAATGCACCTTCATACTCACACATTTCCCGTTTGTTTACAACTCACATACACATGGCAAATTATTATTAAAATGGTAAAAGCTCTGGTAGAACATCTTGGGCAGCTGTATGTATACAGACAGCGCAGTCGCATGGATGTGACGTAATGACAGCAATATTCCTGGATATGTGCAGACCTACTGATTGTACTGACAAACTGCAGGTCCAACTGCTATTCTTCAAAAATTATAAATAAATTATATGAGTGCTACAGATGGTTTTGGTGCACTAATTAAATGTGCAGTAATTTAAAAAATATGTTAATCGAAAGTATTGCATATTTAAAAACTGTTTAAACTTGGAAAATAATAAATTGTTGCTATCCGTAAGTTGTATTAGAAGCTTAAGTTTAAATTTTAAGTTAAGGTTGACATGGTGGCTCAGTGGATAGCATCTCCCAGCAAGATAGTCTTTGGTTAGATTCAACCCCGTGTCCTCTCTGTGTGAAGTTTGCATGTTCTCCCCATGCCAGCATGTTGTATGCAGCATTAATTGGAGACACTGAATTGTCATATAGGTTTCTAGCCACTAGAATGCATAAGTCAGTGTGTTGTCTTTCCGAAATCTAAATTTGGTATAAGCTCATGAACTGATGAACAATATTCATTTCCTCTCATGAATGTAACCAAAAGTGTAAAAGCGGTACAGTAAAAATACTAACAAAGAAACACTAACCCCGACAGCTTTGTGTCGGCTCCCTGACTAGGCCTCAAACCTGTATTTCTAATTTAGGCATCAAAGATCCCTTTCAATTGAGGCTTGATTTTATTATAACGGACTGAGTATTTTGGTTTTGTACCTTACAATAGACCTGTTGGGGCAGAATGGTGGCTTTGTGGGTCACCTCACAGCAACAAAGTCTTGGATTTCCTCCCAGTCAAAACTTGCCAGTGTGGTGAATTAATCAATCAAATACATTTGATATAAAATGGATGTTTTTTCGAATCATTTTGGAAAATATTAAACAGACTTGGGGTCAGACATTTTACAGACACTTGACCATATACACTGATCAAATAAAACATTATGACCACCTTCCTTATATTGAATTGGTCCCAACAAATCTGACACACTTTGCATTCTGACACCTTTCCATGAGAACCAATTTTAGCTCAAGTATTGGACAACTTTTATGAGAAAATGTTCACTTGCTGCCTAATATATCCCACCCACTAATGTGTTGTGATCAAGATATAATCAGTGTTTTTCACATCACCTGTCAGTGGTCGTCAGTGTAGTATATATGTGTTCTTTTGCTAACCAGTAATATAAAGTTTGGACATTCATTTAATGTGTCAAATGTTCCAGATGTTAGCTCTCACGCAAGTCATGGCCTTGTAAAGTATGTATTGGACATAAATGTGATAAAAAAAATTTCCATTAAGCTTTTTATTTTTTTTATTTTTCATCTTTCTTTCGGCTGCTCCACATCATTGACTTGGCACAGTTTCACGCTGCATACCCTTACCGACGCAACCCTCTCTAATTTATCTGGGCTTTTTAGTTTTATTTTAATACACATCATTTATTTTATTTCTCATTTTTGAGATATTCTGCAACTGAAATCCATTGTTACACAATCCATTGTTTTTTACATCTGAGCTGGGATTACAGTGTTTAGGTTTAGCAACAGGTTAACAAACAGTATTAACAAATATGGAAGTGTTTAACATTGTTTTGATCCTGATTGCACCCGTTGAGTTAGCGCTGTGACAAAGTACCGATTACTGCTCGAGAGCTGTGTCAGGTTCCTGATGCGGCCGGCTTTACCCTGTGGCGATCCCAACCTCATCCGATGGATGGCGTTCTGGTTTGCTGAGCAGTTAACGCTCGAAGGGTAGCACAGAATTTGCCGTGGTCGGCGTTACAGATCTCGTACCTCCATCTTAGCTTAATTCCAGCACAGCATATTAAGGCTTATGGCCTACAGCTGGCACGACTCTTTAAGCCATTTGTAGCCAGCATGTAGTGCAAACCTTTACTCAAACTGCATCAGTGTGTAGTGCATTTGGGGTGCCCGGTGGGGTGTCTCGCTGGGATCACCTGGAACAGCATCTCATTCATCCTATACCCGAACTAACAAATAAATACAGTATACCAAGATCTCCATGATTAAGAAGCTTAAAAAAACATTACATATCACATGGCAGGTTGTGCTGCTGGGAAATAACATCAAAACGTTTTGCAGTGTACAAACCAGCTTTTTGTTTTGTGACAGTTTGGATGATTTTGGTCTAGGAAAACTGACTCTGTTGTACATAAAGACACATAAAGAGATGTTTAGGGGCCTTGTGCATTGGCTATTTTTTTGTTGTACATGGTACTTCCTGTCTAACAGGCTCTCTCATGTCAGCACATGACTGACATTTAAAATGTGACCATTGGGGCATTCTTAGCCTCACTGACCAAAGCTTTTCTTTCCCAACTGCTCAATTTGGCTAGATTAACATCACTGAGGGGCTGGGAACATTGAGACTTGTTTGTTACTGACAGTGCAGTGTAAACTGTGAGCTCAGATGTATGGTTTTCCTAACTATATCCCCAATTCACATTGCAACATATCAGAGATAAATTGAGCAAATTAAATATAAATAGCTCCGAACTAGTTATCTTTTCATGGCCATCCTTTGCCAGCTGTCAGCACTCATGCAAGGTAATTATTAATTTGTGTGTTAATATTAAATAATCTAAGGTAGGATGCAAATATAAAAGAGCAGTCCCCTGTCTACCTGTGTTCTTCAAATCTGTGACTAAAATCATGAAGTGCATCATTTTACTCTCGCTGATTGCAGTGGCATGTAAGTTTCAACATTTTTATGTCTCACTTGTGCTGGAAATATGTAGCCACCTTATGTATTTGTTTGCATTGCTATTTCTTATTCAGGTAAATACAGTACATAATGGAGAGGAGAACAAACCTATTCACTTACTTAATCCACCTCTCACAGGCTTACTGTTTGTTCATTATTATTTTACAGCATTTTTGTTACTTGTTACACAAAATTAATCAGTTCACAAAGTTATATTAAACCGTTGATAATTTTCTATCTCCATTTTACCTGACAGCATGTCTTTGGACTGTGGGTGGAAACTTGCACACCCAGAGGAAACCCACACAGAGACAAGGAAAACATGCAAACCCCAGACAGAAAACACCCGAGCTGACCAACCTAGGGATTGAACACAGAACCTTCGTTCTGTGAGGCGACAGTTATTCCCACTGAGCCAGAAAAATAGTCTGAATAAGTAGTCTTGGTTAAAATGGGTTAAAAAGCTACTGCACATTATTACCATGCACATTTGCAATAAGTGTAATTTGGCATTTAATTCAAATTAAGGGTAAGTGTGTACAGTGACAGCACCATTTGAAACTGGCTGTCAATATCACAGCACACAGCAGGTAATCGCTGTGCATTACCCACTAATACACTTGCTTACACAAAGGGACAAAAACATGTTTTTGAGAGTTATCAGTAGACCGACTTAATCAATGTGAAACTGAAGATAAAAGGAGGGCATTCAAATCTCTTGAGATCCCTTGATAAACTGTAATTGGAGCCAGGTCTTCAGCACCAATGTTATGTATGTGCCAGATATCACATATTTAATCTGTAACTACTGACTGTTTATTTCCCCTGTTTAAAAGTTACTGCACCTATTGATGAGGATGACAAGATTGTTGGAGGGTATGAGTGCAAAAAGAACAGTCTACCTTACCAAGTATCCCTCAATGCTGGGTACCACTTTTGTGGAGGTTCTTTGATCAGTAACCTGTGGGTCGTGTCTGCTGCTCATTGTTACAAATCGTAAGAATGATGACTTTCAATAAATACATTTATCATTGCTTTGGTAAAAGTAATATTTAAAAATCAAGAATTATTTTTCATTGTTTTTTATTCCATCCACTGCTTTATCTTGACCAAAATTTCATGTATAGGTATAATAACAATAGATAACTACTGTTTTATTTGGTACCTGTTCTACTAGCTGCACCAACAGTTGGTGAAGATGAATACATTTATATTATGAGAAAGAAAATCACAAAAACTTATTTTATTTTAGGCGTATTGAGGTGCGTGTGGGAGAGCACAACATTGCTGTCAGTGAGGGAACCGAGCAATTCATCAGCTCTGCTACAGTCATCAGGCATCCAAGCTATAGCAGCAGCACCCTAAACAATGACATCATGCTCATCAAGTTGAGCCGGGCAGCCACCCTGAACAGCTATGTGAACACTGTGGCTTTGCCCAGCAGCTGTGCCTCCTCTGGCACCACCTGCCTCATCTCTGGATGGGGAAACACCCTCAGCAGTGGCAGTAAGTGCTTGATTACTACACTTTTTCACATTGCTTCTTTCTCAAATAGTGGATTTCCCATAAACACACCCTAATTGCACCAAAACAAGACAATATGCCTTAACGTATGTGGACACCTGACCATCAATTTGATGGGTCGTCAGTTCTAAAAGTAGTTGAGCCCCCTGCAATAAGCATTCTTCAATAGTGTTAATTACAATCTTTGCAAGCATGTTTGAAAATCAGTTAAATAAATAATA
>JAYDZF010000026.1:10460509-10476046 GCA_034509105.1 Microcambeva barbata | reverse complement strand
CAAATGCCACTTGTTTCTATATCCCTGATCACGATAATCTGACTTCTGTCATAAAGTGCTAGAGATGGTTACCAGCTCATGGTTCGAATCTTTCCTTAGCCTTTTTGGCTCTTGTGGACATTGGTTCCTGACAATACTTTGTCCTGTGATTTTAATAGTTGTAATTGTTTTATCGTGAGGTCTGTACTTCCTGTCATTGATAGAGTCGTTTGTTTTTAAAATGATACCTAAACCTGTATGCCCCCTAAGGGCACTAAATGAAATAAATCTGTCACTCAGAGGCCAGTGAAGACTTTACTTTCCAGGCCAGATTGGGTGTGGGAGACCTATTATTTGTGCTCAAGAATCAGTCATTGGGCCCACTGTGTTGACAAAACTTTTTTAATGCTAGAAAAAGTTGCATTGGGATCCAACTTTGGGAGAATTCAGGGGAACACGAAATTCTAAGAATTACAACAACAACAAAAAAAAAAACACTATCATCTGGGACTGAAGTTATTCTGATCTGAGATTAAGTTTGTGCGATATGAAGAAGCATTGCCTTCAAAATAATGTTGATGTGTATATTCCTGAACAACTAGTTTGCAACTTGGATGGGATTTTCTGGCCATGTGTGAAATGAATTTTGAATGAAGATTTGGTGATAATGTTAAGGTGTGTATAAAGAGTATTAGTGAGATATGAGAATATGCATATTAAATGATGTCTCTGAAAACCTGGCACCCAGCTGACCAATGGCAAAGCAGGCTATTATGTATTTGTGGAATGAGTGGAGACTGTCTATATGGATTTACTTTATTTATTTCCCAATTAAATCAGCTTAAAATGGATTTTCAAAGCTACCTATTCGAAATAACTCTCGCCTTAAACAAGTGCTTCTTTAATTTTCTAAAAGCAAAGTAATTAATACAGCTAACTTAACACGTAAATGTCAATACGAATTTAAATATTTTAATTTTAAAAAAAGTTATGGTAGACTAGAAAAACCTTAAGCAGACATTAGTTTATTGTATAGAATAATGTTCTTACTTTGTTTAACGGTAACACATTTTTTCATACCTTTATTTCTGGGTTAAACACGAAACAAATGTTTACACTTCTACAATGATTGTTTTTACATGTTATGGTTTTGGCAATGAACTTTTTGTTTTCACTTTATTATATAATAATATGTAAAAACTTGTGTAAAAGCACAATTTGGTATTGAAAATCGTGATGTGTACATTAGTATTGGTAATTATAAAGTTTGGTAATGTGACAAACCTATTCTGCCATAGATGCAACCTCGCAACCACAGTATCATGATTTAAATGTTATGTTCAATCAAATGTTTAATAGATATCTACCAAAATTGGGAAACCAGAAGTCCAAGTTTGGGCAAAACTGAGTAAACTAGATCAGTACCATGTACCAACCAGCCTGGTGCAAAGTAGATTAATTAACAGTTTTCAAAACAAAACCTAATTTAAGTATTGCATAACTACCACGTCCAGTCAGATAAGGTGAAACGGTTTAAAACAGACAGCAAAATAACTGATAAATGCAGGTTTATTGTAATATGAAAAAAATGTACAGAAAAATTATAGTTCCACCCCCAAAAGAATGTACAAATGTGGCTACTTTTACTTAACAGCAGCACAAAGTGCTTAATAGCAACCATGAACCTCTTAAAACAAGAGCTTCAAAACAAAATGAACAAAATGAAGACATTTCAGTATATACACTTGAATTTACAAAACTTACAGAACAATCCTAATACTTTACTCATTTTAAACTAGTCCTATTGCTGTGAAACTAAAAATTATCAAGATTGACAAGTAAAACCATGTGCCATATCATAAAAACTACTAATATACAAGTTCAAAAAATATTCTGCAAAATAAAAAATGTTATAACCCAAAAACAAAATGTGGTGCAAATTTTATCGCATATACTGAAGTTTTAGTTTTACATAACAGTAATTTATATTTAAAGATTTCAGGTAGACAGTTATCCATTTGAAAATTTGCATTTACATGAAATGTTATAAAACGCAAAACCCAATATTTGTTCAAAAAACTGAATGACTTTAGAACCTCCTACATTGTAGGAAATACTCTACAGTGAACCCTACTCATTAGGATTTTCAATGAATGAGTCAGAATGTGACTGGTACTGCAGAATCAACAGAACTTGTGTGAGTTTTCTGATGTTGCTCCAAAAGATTCAGAAAAGCAAAGGCTTTGTCACACTCCGTGCATTCATAGACAATCTGTCCGACATGAGTTTCCTGGTGTTTACGCAGATGAGAAAGGTGGGTAAAAGATTTGTAGCACATTTCACATCTGTGATCACCACTTTCTTCACAGACATCTTGCAGCTCAGTGTGTCTCTGTTGATGTCTGGCAAGTTCAGATGGTGAACGGTATGATTTATTACATATTGAGCAATGGTGTTTACGAGTTGCATGCAGTTTTTGGTGGGACAAAAAAGATGATTCCGTTTTGAAAGAATCTGAACATGAATCACATTGAAAAGGTCTCTCATTGTGTTTTTTCTGATGCCGTTTGAGATACCTCTTTTGGGCAAAGCCTTTCCCACAAACAAGACATTTAAAGAGATGGCCAACTTCATGCAGCTTTTGGTGTTCTTGCAAACTGTAAGTGGAAGAGAATCGTTTATTGCAGGTTGGGCAATTATAAAAGTCTTCACCTACGTCAACATCTTCTTCTTCATCATTACTGATTACTATAGAACTTTCTAAAGATCGTTTTTTGTGAGGTGGTGGCAGGGATGAACTTGAAGGGTGTTTCTCAGAAAATGTGCATTTCCGTTTAGAACAATAATGTTGGCGAAAGGCATTACTTCCAAGGAACTTATTTCCACATTCTGTGCACTCGTACTGTGTAGCTGCAGTCAGATGTGTCTGTTCATGCTCCTCAAGTTGTTGTTTAGTTGGGAATGTCTTGTTACAAACATTGCACATGTGGGAATGAACAGAAAGGTGATTTGCTAATTCTAAAGCTTGCAAGAAACTCTCAGGGCAAATGGGGCATTTGTAAATTTTGTCTTGGTTCACATCACTGGTGTTCAACAACTTCACTTTATTTCCCATCTGCGATTCAGGAGATGATTTACGGCCATGTGTTTGTAAATGGGTCAAGAAGTGACTGCGGTGGTTGAAGCTTAAGTGGCAGGTATTACACCGAAAAGAACGTGTTCCAGATAACTGATGAGTCAGCTGATGTTTTTTAAGGTGGGTCCCATGTAAGAAATGCTTGTTACATTCAACACAGGAGTATGGACGTTCTTTTGCCAGATCACAGCCATGCTCCGAGAGCTGCTCTGGATCTGAAAACTGTACATGACAAGTTTCACAGTGATGACTATTATGCCTTAATGAAGCTGCAATTGACAGAGGTGGAGGTGAGGTCTGCTTTGTCGATGGAATTAAGGGAGGGAGCGCCTCCTCAATCTGTGTGTGGGTCTTCCGGTGATCTGCCCTGCTCGATTTGCAGGAAAAGGTTTCATCACAAAGATCACATGGAAAGTTTTCTTCACGATGAGTGGTCATGTGTTCTGCTAGCTTATAAGGTTTTGGAAAACCTAAATTACACTTTGTGCACTGATAAGGATGCTTTCTCACATGACTGTGCTTATGTTTGCGAAGGGCCCAAAGTGTAACAAAACCTCTGCCACACAACTGACACTGAAATTCAGATTTGTGGCTGCGCTGATGTTGCTGTAGGTTCACCAACTGTAAAAAGCATTTGCCACATTCTTCGCATTCAAATGGTTTTTCACCAAGATGGCATTTCTGATGATCTTCAAGACTTTCTGATGTTGGGAAAGTTTTACCACATACATGACAAGGAAAATAGGGGGCAGATTCTGAGTCAGTATCGCTTACAGCTTCATCACCAGTATCATCTCCATCAGATTCCTTTTTGTCCGAGTTTTGATCCACATTAGTACATTTACCATCACTTGAACTTCCCGAGCATATTTTGTGTTTAACTTTGCAGTGTTTCAGATATGACTTTTTGATTGTGTAGGTTTTATTACACGGACTGCAAGTGAAGACTTCAGTAGTCATAGTATTAGTAGTCTGAGTAGACTCAACAATTTTCAGAGCTTCACTTCCATGAACATGCTTTTGGTGATTCTTCAATGATTTAGCAGTCCAAAATCTTAACTCACATGTTTCACAAACAAATGGCCGATTTGGGTCATGTAAATTTTTGTGAATAACTAATTCAGAAGGCGAGCGAAACGTTTTGGAACATTCAGGACAGGTATATATAACTATCTGCTGATGCTTGATTTTCAGATGTCTTTGCAGCAACCCTGCTTGGTCATAGGTCTGACTACAGTGTTGGCAAGTGTATTTTTTTCCTGCTTTTTGTGCCTGGTCTTCACGTCCGTGGGCCTCGAGATGACTTATAAGCCTGAGACCATCTGTAAAACTTTTATCACACTCTGAACACTGATACTTATGAACAGCATTGTCTTTGTCGGTTTCTTCTTTATTTTGACCCTTACATGAAAACTTTGTTTGCAGTACTCCAGTTCCTGTAGTGTTGGTGCCCTTATTAAATAAAATGACATTTTCATTAAGGTCCTTTTCTATAGTATCTAACCTTTTACACTTTCTGGTATGTTTCTGCAGCACATTCTTCTTCCAAAAACCTTTGTTGCATTTTTTGCAGAACAGTGGGTAAGCTAATGCATGAGTGCGCATATGGATTATCAGCCCACTTTTAGTCATAAAATTACCATGGCATTGTACACACTCAAAGGGTCTCCGGCATTTAATGAGTGGATTCTCTAGTCCATTTTGAGTAGGCAGCTGACACCAGTTGGGATTGCTCTTGGTAGCACCTTCATCTTCTACTTTCTCTTTGATGGTGCTAGCTACTTGCTGATTTTCAATGTTATTTGACTGCTGTTGCTCTATAGATCTGTGCCTTGTCAAAACATGTTCCTGTAGCTGTGAAAATAACAAAAATTGGTCTTTACAGATGACACAGGAAAATTCCTTGATTTTTGAAGAGTTGCTGGTACTGGTTATATTCTGGGGGTTACCAGCTGACTTGCTGATTTCACAGTTTGCTTGATGAACAACTAGAACATCTTGGGTAAACAATACCCCACAATGGTCACAGAGCACTTTTGGACATTTCTCAGTTGGACAACCTCTGCGCTGATGCCGTTGAACATAGTCTTTCCTAATGAAACGCTCGCCACAGCCGGTGCATTCATATGGCTTTTCCCCCGTATGAAGACGTGTATGAATTTTTAAGTGTGCTTGCATTTTAAAGAGTCGAGGGCAGTAGTCACACTGATATTTGTTTTTATTCGAGTAAGGTCCTGCTAATTGTTGACCAAGTGTAGAAATTTCTCTGCAAGAGTGCACTAAAGCATTTGACTTGTTTGGCATTTGAAGTGGTTCTGAGCTTTTTGCTGAGGATATCTTGCAGTTTGTGGTGCGATTGTGTCTTATTAGTGTAGTCCTGGAGCTAAACATTTTGTTACACCTTGCACATGAAAATGGTTTTAAAAAAGAATGTTGCCAGTCATTGGCATCACTAGATGACTGCATCTTATTTTGCCAGCCTGTGCCAATGTCATCAAGAGTGATTTTTTCAATCCTAACCTCAAGTCGCTGCCTCTTGGCTTTACAGCGTGCCTGATGGATTTTCAGGCCATCATATCGGGAAAAACTACTCTCACATGTCTTACAATGATATGACTTGACGTGGGTAAGAATGTGACACCTCAGTTTAAGGAGTTTTGTAAACGTTTTTGAGCAAAAATTGCACTTCAAATCATCAAGAAGATTTTTTTCATCATGTTCTTTCAAAGGTTGTGATTGTTTTTTATTCACGTGAGTTTGAAGGTGCCTTAATAGATGACATTTAAACTGGAACCGTTTGAAGCAATGTGGGCACTGTTCTCTCAGCCCATCCCTGATGCTTACTGAAATGTCTTTAACTTCTTTGGACAATTGGTTTCGTACAACTAAACTGTTAATTTTTTCACTATTGTTAGCATTTTCATGACGCAAGTCCTTACCTTGGCAGATCTTCCTATGTTCAGAAATCTTTTTTTTCATGTAATAACGGCCACACATTGAACATGGTACAAGAGTGTTTAGACGGTGAGCCTTTTCGTGCAGTTTTAAATATCCAGAGCCACGAAACACATGTGGGCAATATGAGCACTTAAATCTTTTCTTGAAATTGCGTTTCTCAAGCGTATCAGTGTTGCTAATCTGTGGCGTTTCAAGCTCTTCTTCTGGTCCTTCACATTTCTTTAGATGAACCTTAAGTGCTTCCTTTCTACGAAAATGCAGTCCACACTTCAGGCACTGAAAAGGTTTTTCACCAGTGTGAAGACGAATGTGGCGAATTAGTGAAATCCGACATGAGTACAGACGTTTACAAAATGGACAATTGAAATCTGAGGCTTTTGGCTGATGAGTTAAACAGTGCTCACTCAATGTTTTGGAATCAACAAATGCCTTTTGGCATATTTTACAAAAGTGCTCATTTATTTTATTTGTCTCTTTATCTGCAACATGGTGATCAGATAAAGTACATTTGTGGGCACTTGGTTTATTACCAATGTCTTTTGACTGTTCATCTGCAGTCTCGTTTGATTTCTTCATGCTCTTCTTTGTATGTGTTGCAATATGCCGAAGAAAATACACTGGAAACTTAAACTGCATTGGACAATCAGGGCAATGAAGCAAGCCCTTTTTAATATGGGACTGTCTGTGTTTCAACAAATTCTCAATACTTGGCAGAATTTTCTTACAGACAGAACATTGTATTCGTCGAGAATGAACATTTTTGTGAACTACTAAGTGATTTTGTTTTGCGAATTTCTTTCCACAAACCAAGCACTGAAAAGGTCTATTCCCTCGATGTCGCTTTAAATGTTTTTTCAACAACGAGTTTGAATTTAAATATTTCCCACAAAACTTACATTTAAAACTGCCCAAATCTGAACAGTCTTGGCTGGACACAGGTGACTTTAGTTTGTCCTTGTTTTTTTCATCATTGATGAGTACTTTTGTTCGATTTAACAGCTGATTGGCCATGTATCCCCGAAGGCAAGTGTTTCTGATGTGTCTAAGTCGATTACCTGCTTCAGAAAATGTTGCACTGCACAAAGGGCATTTATATCGGTTTCCAACTCTTCCTTTTCCTTGTTGTGAATATTCATTTAAACACTGTTTGCGCAAATGCCGGGTGACATTATATGTGTACAAAAATACACGTGAACAGATGGGGCACGGATATTTGCCAGGAAGACTGGCCGGACCCCGATTGATTTGCTTGTTTTTTTGAGAACATTCCAGTCTGTGTTTGTTAAGATTCCAGGGGTATTTAAACAACTTATTACATTTGCCACACTTTAAGAGCTTTACATCTTTGTGTGATGAGAGGTGTTTTTTCATTTCGACTCTGAGCTTGAAGCTTTTTTTGCAATAGGGACAATATATTTTGGGGGGAGACTGGTCCTGCTTGTTAATGTCCACAAGTTTCACAAAACATCCCTGAAGTCCAGTTTTGCACCTTGGCTCGTCAATCTTCTTGCCTTTTTCTGAGCTCTTTTTAAATTCTCCATTGGGTTCAAGTACCATAGGTTGGCATCTGCTTTTTCGTTTGTGAGAACTTAATCTGTGAGAAGCTGAAAAGTATAAGCCACAGACACCACACCTGTGCTGTGTTATAAATATGTGTCTTTGCTCATGATCATGATGGTAAGCCTTTCTCCTGAATGACTTGCCACAGTAACGACATTTGTATGGTACAGCCGGTTTCTTGAACTTTTTAGCTGTTAGCTCACTGTTAAGTAGCTGTGAATCTTTTGGCCCTGTCTGGTTACATACATGGTGTGCTGCTGATATCTCATCAGGAAAATAACTTTCACAGGTAAGGCAATACTGAACATTATGCTGATTGTGTTTGTAGTTGTGGTGTTCTATAAGTGCATCTAAACTGTCTGTGCTACTTTGGCAAACAGAGCAGTGGTACTTGTTTCTACTATTGGCATGTTCAGTTGTCTGCAACAGCACAATAGGCTGAAGTTTTTTCATCAACATATTGGATGATGCAATTTTGCTTGTATATCCACCATCAGTTGTAGCTGGGAGAATATTGCCTTCCAATGAGTAATTATGCTGAGTCTGTGAGTCTGGAGATATCTGAGCATCCTGGTAAGTACTTAGTACAGATTGAATGCGCACTCCATCTTGTTCAGTCTCTTTAATCTGAACTTTGTCTGCAAGTTTAGGTAGAACATCCATCAGAAGTGGAGGCTGTATGTCATTATTACAGTTTGGGGAGTCTTTTTCATCAAGATCAGCTATACCAAAGCAAGACTGTAAGAATTCAAAACTGCCTTGTTCAACCACTTGGTTGCTAGGAGCCAAATGACTCGCAGTTTTTTCACATGCTTCAGCAGTTCTTTCAAAGACATGTTTAGACTGTTCCAGATCTTTTAGACTGTTATGTACAGAACAAAAGTCACCAACACCACTAGTGTGAATATGTCCATTACTCATCGTATTCATAGTCTTTGTTGTATTGTTGCAGTCCAAGCTTTGTATAGGAAACTCTGTCTTTTTCAGTTGTCTTTCACCTTTTAAAGAGCATTCACTTTTTCCTTCTGAGCTACATACAGGTTCCTTACTCTTCAAGACATCATCCAAAACTTCACATTGTTGTTTCTCAGCAGTAATAGCTGTCTCACTTTCAGAATCCTGCTTTTTTCCTGTTTCTTCCATACCTACAAAGGTGTCATGTTTACAAACTTGAAGTGAGCCATCATTGACAACAGGATTGGTGTCAGTAATATTTTCTGTCATTTGAAATTCCAAACACTGGTCAGAGTTTTTGTCCACAGGGCTATTTGAAATGTCTTCCTGATTGGCATCAGAGCATTGACTTACATCCAGGACACCATCAATATCAGTTAACAATGCAGGCTTCTGTGATGATTCATCAGGGTTTTCATCCTGAATGGTTATATCATTTCTTAAAACAGTCAGCTGATCACATGAAAAATCCAGATACTTTTGAAAGTGATCAGTCATACGATTTTTCTCATCTTGGCTCGGAACATGAATGTCACCTAAAAAAAGGTTCGCAGAATTCTCACAGGCCAAGTCAGTCATGCATTTCTCTTCTTCAGAAATCTTTAAGTAGTTCTCCTCATCAGTAGAACTGGTATGATGTTCAATGCTTTCAGACTGCAGGGAATCTCCCGAAGTTTTTGAATATATTGGAGTCTTGGCGTTACAACACACATCTTGTAAATGATCCATTGCAGTGTGCTCTAAATCCACTTAAGTCACCTCTAAAAGACATTTTACAGGGTTTAAGCAAAACTATACCATTTAAAAGAATACAACACAAAAAAGGAAAAAAAACAAAAATGAACTCAATACTTACTTAAATGAAATCCAGGACATCACTGGGAAGGTGGCAATCCACCCATCTTACAAACTGCATAAAGAGAAACAAATTTCAGTTAAATATTTTACCATTAAAATGTTTAAATTATACTAACGTAAAACCAAACAAAAAAATAGTGGGTGTGGTGTTGATCTGTCTGGGCAGGATACCAGTCCAGCCAAGGACAACATTCACAAGTTTATTTATACTCAAACAATTACCAATATGTTGACCTGATCTACTAGTCACTCACAGTGCTCACTAATATCAAATAGGTGAAATTTTTATTCTGAAAGTTAAATCAGTGCTGAATTCAAGAAACAGGGTTCACAATTTCGTCAAAGTTCTTAATGTGTTAAGAAGAAGCAAAAATGGACAAGCGTAAAGATTTGAGTTTGACGAGGGCCAGATTGTGATGGTTAAATGTGTCGTACCCCTGGAGACTGTGGGGGTGGTGCAATATTTCCATTTCCATGTGGACACGACGAAGAACAAAATGGCAAAATGTTTTGAAGAGAGGTTGTGCAAACTGGTTCAATCCAACCGACGTGCGGTATTAAATGATCTCTCAGGCTACTGCCATCTAGAATTAAAAATAGAACAACAAATTCCTCTGCATTCACTAATGGATGTGTTGCTCAACAACCATCTCAACAGAGCTGACACAAGGAAGTACAGGGGTTGGACAATGAAACTGAAACACCTGTCATTTAAGTGCGAGAGGTTTCATGGCTAAAGTGTCATAAATTGCCCATTGCACCATTAAGAGCAGAGTGTGAAGGTTCAATTAGCAGGGTAAGAACAGTTTTGCTCAAAATATTGCAATGCACACATTATGGGTTCAAAAGAGGACAAATTGTGGGTGCACGTCTTGCTGGCACATCTGTGACCAAGACAGCAAGTCTTTGTGCTGTATCAAGAGCCACGGTATCCAGGGTAAATGTCAGCATACCACCAAGAAGGACGAACCACATCCAACAGGATTAACTGTGGATGCAAGAGGAAGCTGTCTGAAAGGGATGTTCGGGTGCTAACCCAGATTGTATCCAAAAAACATAAAACCACGGCTGACCAAATAACGCCAGAATTCAATGTGCACCTCAACTCTCCTGTTTCCACCAGAACTGTCCGTCAGGAGCGCCACACGGTCAATATACACGGCCGGGCTGCTAAAGCCAAACCTTTGGTCACTCATGCCAATGCCAAATGTCAGTTTCAATGGTGCAAGGAGCGCAAATCTTGGGCTGTGGACAATGTGAAACAAGTATTGTTCTCTGATGAGTCCACCTTTACTGTTTTCCCCACATCTGGGAGAGTTGCAGTGTGGAGAAGCCCCAAAGAAGTGTACCAGCCAGACTGTTGCATGCCCAGAGTAAAGCATGGGGGTGGATCAGTGATGGTTTGGGCCGTCATATCATGGCAATCCCTTGGAGGACCATGTGCATCCAATGGTTCACACATTGTATCCTGAAGGTGGTGCCATGTATCAGGATGACAACGCACCAACACACAGCAAGACTGGTGAAAGATTGGTTTGATGAACAAGAAAGTGAAGTTGAACATATCCCATGGCCTGCACAGTCACCAGATCTAAATATTATTGAGCCACTTTGGGGTGTTTTGGAGGAGCGAGTAGGGAAACGTTTTCCTCCACCAGCATCACGTAGTGACATGGCCGCTATCCTGCAAGAAGAATGGCTTAAAATCTCTCTGACCACTGTGCAGGACTTGTTTATGTCATTCCCAAGACGAATTGACGCTGTATTGGCCACAAAAGAAGGCCCTGCCCCATACTAATAAATTATTGTGGTCTAAAATCAGGCGTTTCAGTTTCATTGTCCAACCCCTGTATGTGGACAGTGACAATTATATAGCTTAAGGCGCACATATTCATTTCTGTATGCAGGAGTATAGATGACAGTCAGAGCACCTCCAAACAGAAGTTGGGTTTTCTGGTCTGCTGCAGTCATTGTTCCTTTAGTTGAAGGATCTACTGATACCACATAACTTCTTAAATCGGTGTCATATAGTCTAGATCACTTTGAATCAGAGCAATAAATGGACAAAGACGGTTTCTAATGCTATATGTGAACCCATCTAATTATCTAATGTTGGAAACATGAAAATGGAATTTAAAAAGAGATCTCCAGGATAGCAGATATCTAGCGTTCTAGATACCTAAATCAATCACTCAATTGGCAGGTGTTGAACTATGAAAATGCAGGATACTACTCCAGTCAACAAGCTGTTGGCAATCTGCTCTGATAAAGCCAGTGGGTTGTCGGTTCAAACCTCACTACTGCCAAGTTGCTGCTGTTAAAAGCTTGAACAAGGTGTCTGCTAAATGCTGAAAATGTAAATTCACAAGCTGGCACATTAGTGCCGACTAGTCAGAAATTAAAAGAAAATCAGGACAAAATCATGAAGTGTGAACTAGGCATTACTCACCCTGGACCTTTTCACATCAACAATCCTTAATCTACATTTGGTGTTGACCCCACACAAAGGCCAACTTGGATGAAAACATACTTGACAACTCTGATCTTAACAACCAGAGATTCTATTCACTCGGCTAACACTAGTACAAAATCTTTGAATGGATGAACCAGGCTGGTAGAAAATGAAAGTACATCATCTTTTTCTCTATGTACAGGCACATTTACATCTCCACCATATAAAGAGAAGCAAGAAAGAGTAGTATCAGCATTCATAAGTATCAAGTTTTTACATCATGTCTACCATTGAACCTTGTTGATGGCAAGAAAGGTTGTGCAATGTAATTTACAGGTCAACAAAAAAGTAACATTTATATTATGATCATGAGCTGCTCTTTTTGTTTAGTTATAGAAAGGAATTTTAAAGTCGGCTCATGTGTGGTTAAACATTTTTTGTTTTGTCTCGATCACAAAGAAATGCACACTATATTGCAAGCAGAGTTTGAAATAATATATAAATATAATAATATATTGCATTTTACCTAAACGATGGGATTTTACTTTGTTTAGTAAATTTAGTTTTTTATTCTGGCAATTTATTATTCTGTTGGGCTTTCCACTAGATTTGCCATCTGACAAATAGGTGCAAGACTTAACATCCGTAGGCATTTTTACAGGCCAGATATGCACTGCTAACAGTGTCCTGGTAGCATGAGAGGATGGCTTTATATTTCTCCTGAGGCAGTATACTTTCTGTAGAAAGAGTGTGTCTGTATACATGATTTTGAATCTGTTCATGAAGGTATCCTTTGTAGTTGCACAAATTCCAATTACCCTATGAAACGAGCTTGGGCATTTGCCACAAAAATTTAGGTTTGCTTTGGGAGACTCAATTTCTCTTAATGTTGACCAGCCACTTTTGCTGCAGATGTCAGTCACTGCACCAAGTGTAATAGAGAATTGTGAAGATTGTATAACCCTTGTGTGAACCATAGTCTGAACGTCAGTGTGTGTCTAAGGATACTATTAATTAGGGGTTGTGGTCTCTTAGGGGTGTAGTCTCTTAGGGGTGTATGATAATCTGTGTGTGATCCTTTTGTCCTGAAACATTTGCCTAAGTGTAGAAGTGTGTCTTCCTATGGGGTGTCTTATTATTGCATTTTCAGTGCAGCAAGGTGGCTTAGTGGGTAACACAGTCAACCATCCAGTGTAGCACAGTCAACCAACCAGGGATCCAGTGTGGTCAAAAACAATTGAGCTCCTCTAGCTCAAAATTTTGGAAAAATTATTGGTGTTTAAGGTTCTCTCTGATTGGTGACCATGCGTCAGAGAAATAGCTAATAAACTAACTAATAAACTGTGTACACCCCATGTCTATACAGTCCTGCTCATCATTATTAGCACCTATGAAGTTTCAGTACATAATGTGGAATATCACCTGAAAAAGATGAATCAAGAAAACAGCTTGACAAACTGTAGTTCTCAACTATTTACCCTGGGAGACTCCTGGATGTTAAGTCCTTCTTACCAATATGGCTTGTCGATAGAAAGTTGAAGTCTTTTAAAATAAGGGTACAACACTTTGAGAACAACAGTGAATGAATGGAGGACATCTACAATTGAGTAATGTGAAAGAGGTCTGGAGATAATTGAATCCTCTGGTATCAGCAAAAATCTCTCAAGACTACTACATTCCACAACTACCACCTTTTCCATGCACAGCTTGGTTCCATCTTACTGCTCAGAATATGAAACTGGTCCACCACTTCTAGACCCCCCTCTACACCATGTATATTTCTATCCCAGCTCTGCATTCGAGGAAAAGGTCTTGTGAAACACTTTCTTGGTGTTTTAATGAATAGGCCTCATGGAGCCAAATAACTGGGTTGCCTCAACCTCATGTCCGACAAGGACAATGTTGAGAATTGTATGCAGTGAATCCAGACGCATAGCTGGCTCAAATGTTGCTCATGTTACTGTTAAAGATGCAAGCACCTGCTGCACAGATATCCCACACCTCGACACCCAGAAAGATAATGTTCTTGGACTTCTCTGGTTCATTAAACACGTACAGCCCCAAATAATGTGAGTTAAAAAGAAAACTACTACATCCAAAAGTTCTTAAATGACATGACTTGCAGTGAAATACATTAGGGTCATGAAGGACTTTGTTGCATGGTTTGAACTAACTGTGGATCACATTAACATTAGCAAGGCAATATAGCTGGTGGCCAAATAAAAAAAAAATCATTGCATCACATGAACATCTATGAACTACAATAATTGGACAGAATTATACTGAGAGAGCATACATCTGAGGGCCTACCTCAATAACAAAAGGGACATGTATAGCAACACCAGTACAAAAAGGGTCACAAACTGCTTTGGAGTATGCAAGTTACTGATAAATTCCTTCTATTTTGCATCACCCATGCAAAAGTTTGTTGGAGAATCTCATGGAAAAAGAAAAAGACTAAACAAGCTGGTCAAGGGAGTGAGTTCTGTTTGGGACTAAGCTCTCAAATCCAAAAGGTGAAGGAATGATGATGGCCAGGGTGGATGACTGCTTGGCTAACATGTCACACTGACAAAAGAAGCTCTTACCAGCTCCATCAGGACTCACCCACTTTGTATTTGAATTTCCCCGTTGCAGAGAAAAAGCTCTAAATAATGATGTTTCCACCCATATGCCACACAGTAAGTAGGGTGTTATACTCAGCATTATTCTTCCTCCAAACATGACGAGTTGAGTTTTTACCAAAAGTTCTGGTTTTGTTTCATTTGAGCACATGATATTCTCCCGGTCATATACTCTTTGGCATACGTCAGATGGACCTGGACATGAACTGGCTTAAACAAAGGGACACGTCTGGCACTGTAGGATCAGAGTCCCTCTCGGCTTAGTGTTGGTAGCCTTTGTTTCTTTGGTCCCTTCATGTAGTTCTGGGATTTCTGCATTATCATTTTGACCCCACAGAATAGGATCTTGCATGGGGCCCCAGGTCAAAGGAGATCATCAATGAGCTTGTGTGTCTTCCACTTTCTTACAATTGCTCTCAGTTGCCTGGTGCAGGTCTACAATTTTCTTCCTGGTGTCATAAAACAGTTCTTTGGTCTTGGCCACTGTCGAGTTTGGAGTCTTACCGTTTTCATTCCCCCCCTTAAAAAACAAACAATGCCTAATAAGGACAATACTGTTTTAACTTCTCCTCAAATAGATTGGAGGCCTTCTGGCTCGTAAGTCCAGTTGATTTGACATGATTTGGAAAGGCAAACACCTGTCTATATAAGTTCCAATAGTTGACATTACATGTCAGAGCATAAACAAGCCATTAAGTCCAATGGATTGTCTGTAGACCTTAGAAACAGAATTGTAACGAGGCACAGATCTGATGAACCACACAGAATTTTTGCAGCATTGAAGGTCCCAATGAGCACAGTGGCAACCATTGTCCGTAAACGGAAGTTTGGAACCACTGGGACTCTTCCTAGAGCTGGTGACCTGGCCAATATGAGTAACCAGTGGGGAAAGCCTTAGTCAAAAGTGTGACCAATAATCCAAAAGTCACCAACAGGGCTTAATCAGTAAGAACAAAGAGAGATAATTTAAAAAGATATGGCTTGAAACTTTTTTGAAGCTTGTTACAAAATGTCTG
>JAYDZF010000026.1:10256829-10273295 GCA_034509105.1 Microcambeva barbata | reverse complement strand
AGACTAATAACATCGGCGGACCGCCGCTAACTTCCGTTGTGGCTTCACTTCCGTTGTGGCTTATTTTTATTTGCGTTATGACTTTTTCATTTGTGTTGTGACTTAATTTATTGTGTTGACCCTTCTGGGCCACCGTAGGCTTATGGCTTCTTATCTCTTGAAAATGTGGTCATGTCGCAACATGTTATGTTGAATCCAACCACAGCTCTGGAATAGGTGAGAAGGTTTTCCGACTCTCATTCAGAATCATTCAGGGTAAAAACACGATGAACCCGGATCAGCGGCATGAAATGATTCTCAACGTTTCGATACGGTGTGACGTCATGAAAGCTCACGTCACGTGACCTTTTCACAAACACTCCCCCCAAAACAAGTATCCAAAATATGATCACCCTAACCAGGAGTAAATCCAGCTGTGAGGCGACAGTGCTACCCACTTAGCCTCCCTGCCGCCCTGAAAATTCCCAGTAGAGCTATGACGTTAAAAGGTTCATAACTTAGTTTAATATAAACTTGTGAACTGATGAGACTTGTATTTGATGTATAGAATAACGTCCGTGTGTCCATCATGAATGTAGCCAAAAGCGAATGACATGACGTTGACATTCTAATAAACAATAGAACCAAAATTGATTTGATCTTTCTTTTAAACCATACGTTCGTTATTTCAGCACAGATTGCATTTAACAGAGCTACGTCGATGCAAATAAGTGGTGCGTGTGAAACGCTGATGACAACCCATTAACAACCTCAAAACTACCCCAATAAAGGTGAGCTGGTAGTGTTGATATATTTCTTAATGGGTTATATTTGAAAACAGCTGCCCGGCGTTTTAATGAACGAATCTAACCTGTCATTACAGTGTTTATGAATACTCACAGCATGTAAAGTTGGAATAGCGCCATCCTTCAGCAGTAACTTTTGGGCAAAGCCTTCATTGTACTGCACTCGGTTGACAAAGCAGTCTGAAGTGAAATGCGCCGAACACACTGTTAAACTTCGGCTGAATTTCTCTGGTATAGTGTCGAAAATAAACTTGAGCCACTCGTCTTTAATCACTGGCTCTTTTGGAAGTCTGTGTAATGAAGCACTGTGTTCTTTACATCCTGCTATAACACAATGTTTCTGCATTTTGCCCCACATGTTCAAACAAACCAAGAATATTCGGGTCCATGGGGAAAGGTGAAACAGCACGCAAACCGAAACTGGATCATGACAGCTAATGTGTTTTGCTAGTTCTACATGACTTCCGTCGCAATTCGATCACGTTGGCGGAACCGGAAATACGTCACAAAGTAAGGCTCGGTAATAGATTACATAAACACTCGAATCCCTTTAAAGTATCCTTTAAGCATGTTGCTTCCCATTTACTATTCTTACTGTTTTTGACCTATATCTATTAGTCTACTTTTCTTTTTATTCTCACTATCAGTAACCAACTCCAATTATCTGACATGAAATGGGCTATCAAAGAAATCTAATTAATGTAGTATAATTGCACATTTTATTGTATTTCATCAACACATGGGTTTTTGTGAACATCCAGTCAGTAAGTATAAACTGCACAATATAAATCACTGTGAACATAAAGCAAAATCACACACAATATCCTAACCACTTATCCTCAGAGCTGCAGGGGGAGCTGGAGCCTATCGCAAGGCACACAAAAACACCCTGGATGAGGTGCCAGTCCATCGCAGGGCAAATACACATACATACACACCCATTCACCTGTAGGGCAATTCAATCACCAGTTACCCTGACTGCACGTTTCTGGACCATGTCAGTAAACTTGCGCAAGGGCATTTCAGTCATGACATGTCGGATCTTGGAATCAATCCGGCAACCTCCTGATCCCAAACCCAGTGCTCTAATCACCAGGTCAAGTCTGATTATGGTCAGATGTGTCCAAAAATCACAACTGAATACAATATTCACAATAACTTTAGACATGATTTAAACTTTAGATTTTCTTCAGCTGGACAACTTAAACTTCTTTCCCAACATTTGTAAAAATGAACTGATGTGCTCAATATCATGCAAATGTTTATCATTATTGATAAACAAAAACAGTTTTAATTAATTCTGATAATTATTTTGTTTTAAATTTCTGATGAAGCCCACCATTCTTTGCTTTTTTCACATGGTTCACCTACCATTCCCTTTAGATACAGTACAGAGCCACTACTACTGGCATATCCATACGATTTTCCAGTGTAGAGTCACCACATTCCAGGCTGAACACGGAACAATGCCTCAAACCCACTGTGTCTTGTCTGAAGTACGACGTCAAGTCTCTGTGCTCATGAAGCGGGACTCACTGTTTGTCAACTTCCAACATTATGTCTGTTATACTGGATTATGAAAGTAAGCGACTGTATTCTGAGAGAGCTGAGGATTTCTTCACACCATCCCAAATCCGTGCAGCATAGTGAAACCTATATTTCAAAAATAACAAAGACTACATTACTACGAAGCATAGTGGTGAGAAAATGAAAACAAAATAGTTGATGCTGTTTGGTAGAGGGACGTACTGTTCTGAAATGTGATGTGTGTTAATCTAAACTACACTACTGTATTGTTTCTTACAGTAATGCGTTTGTATACTCTTAAGATTTGAATGAAAATGTGTGTGTGTGTGTGTAATAAAAACGACTTAAATACATTAAAACCAATAAAGTCATGCTGTAAGAACACCAAACAAGTTCTGTCCTAAAAAATGTCAACCTACCAATTTTTTTCAGTCAGGATGGTGTGGGAGAGCTGATTGCGAGACACAGCCAGGACTTGGCTGCGAAGTTTGGACACCATTGAAGAAAAACTTGGGTGGCCTCTATACCCGGGAAGTATAGAGAAGAGAGGAGCGGATCCAGAACCTGGCATACAGACATAAAATAAATGAATATATTTATTTTATTCCTGGTTAACTAAATTGTAACATTATAGTGGTTAATGTTTAGTGCTGTTATTTCAGAGAAGACTGGTTTTATCTTCAACAAAACTGCTTTATTAAAATATCATCAGCTTGCATGATCAGGAATGCACTTTCTAAGCTCTAACTCCCGCCTCCGCTCCAGGATCAGCCACTGATTGGTTAATAAAACAGCTTACATTTATGTGCCTGCTACACACAATAACTCAAACATTAAGTGGGGTGTCCACATAATTTTGGCTATAAGAAGTTCTGGTTAGTGCATCCAAATAAAAACAAGATATCTACAATAAAAGAATGAATGAGAATATTTTCTCCAATATATCAGGCGAGTGGACCGCAGACTTTATTCCAATGTTTTATTTATAGTAAAACAGTCCCAAAGAAGATGCAGAGAAACTGTAGGGGTTAGAAAATGAAAGAAATATATGATGGGTGTATGGTAGAGCACACATACTGTACTTAAATGTGATGATACAAAGAGAATATTATCTAACCTGCCCTTGTTAAGGCCTCATCTCCATCGTTCTCCAAAATAGGTAAAAGGAAAAGATTGACTTCAGTACCGAGGTAATCTCGATCCAGTCCAGGGAATACATTGCACTCCAACATGGACAGCGTGCCTAGGGAAACATGATGAAAAAAGGTTCTGTATATTAATGATATTTATAGACAGAGTATATTATACAAGAATACTATGGATGAATACTATCAATTTTATGCAAATATATAGGGGCAGTGGATTCACAACAGTTAAGGTACTTTAACAGGGAGGTCACTAGTTCAAACCATGCATCTGCCAGGATTGGCAGATGTTGGGCTCAAGGGCCAAACACTCAAGCTCAATTACTTGGATTGTACATCACCACAACTGATAAAAGCATGTGATATAAATAATGACTTATTTATATCTATTTATTTATATTTATGTGTCATAAATAATGATTTATGACACATAAATGTGATATAAATGTCTGAGCTTTAGATTGTCAGCAAAGATCTGGTAAACAAAAGAAAAGATCAACATACTTTCTGCAAACAAGTTCCATTATGGAAGTTCTCTGGACTAACCTTTATATTTCAAATGGGAGTGTACCATCAGCTTGTCTACAACCATGTGCATGTCCTTCAGATTTCGGGGACAAAACTCCTCTCTTCTTGCTTTGTTCTGCAAAAAAACTACATCATAGCACAAGAAAGTTGTCACTGTACTAACCAATGGTGTGATATGCAATTAATATGTCGAAATCTTGCCATTACATCATACTCCACTCTACCCAATATTGTGCATGCAAATCCAGAACTATATACTAGGGCGAGATATGTTTTGGTGGGGAAACAGCACTGAGATAATGTAAACAAATAATTCATTTGCTTACTGATGTGAGGGTAATACTCAGATCCATCATCTGGCCCTGAGGTTGCAATGCTGTCATGACTTGCAGATGGAGTTGAAGGTTTCAGCATCTCAGCAGTTTGAAGAAATCTGATAATAGAACATCCAGAACAAATTAAATCAAATTTAAGATTCATGCTGATTTTGTGAATGATTGAAGTAACTGTTGGACTGTAGGCTGATGTAGATGCCCGAAAGAGTCGCAGTATTTTAAAAGGCAATAAAAAATAAACTAAACAAAGGTCAATAAAAATGTAAACACTTGAGAGCGTATATATCTATGTGGTTCTAATTTTAGCCAAGCTACCAGCCCAAACGGAACAGATAAAAAAACCTTATTTAAACCTCCCCTGCCCAGTCATGGTAACTTTCATTTCATTGTCCATACCCATTCTATTCTGGTCAGGGTCGTTACAGGCCCAGTTTCACTGGAAAACACTGCATACAAATAATACGAAAAATCCTGGACAGTGCACCAATTTTAAGTCTTCAGCCATCTTCAATAGCTAATCATGTCTATGTAGAAGTCTGGCATGCCAATAAAACTGCTGAGATTCAAATCCATTTTAGACCACTAAAAACCATGAAGAATAGGACAGCATAACACACAATACTGCGCTCTGTGTGATTCTGTTGGGGCATTTTTTTAAATGTAATACAGTCTTTGATTTTTTTAATCATAAACAAATTTGTGCTTCAACAGACAAAAGGAAAATTTGTGCTTCAAAAGACAATGTTGGAAAAAGGGTATTTAATTACAAAAAATAATACAAAACGCACATCTTCTAGTTCAAATATTTTGAAAGATTTCTTTCTTCTAACCATGTTGTGGTTACCTGTAAAGGTTGATGTCTGTAAACCAGTCCTGAACCACAATGACCACATGACACACAGTGAAGAGAAATGCTGCTATCTGCAGAGACTAGCGACAACATAATGGTGTCAATACACATATACTGCTAGGCACAAGAATGAGCCACATTTACACCCTTTTTGCTTTTAGATACATATAATTAAACAGATAAGTAAAATATGTCTACATCCATCCTTAATGCAGGCAAATAGGAATTCACTGTTGTATTTACTCAACAGTTCTTCAAAGATGCCTGGTTAGTCATGATTATGCAAGTCTAATTGTAATTCATAATAATTATTACATCTCATAACATTTAAGTGAATATTGACTGACCTGCATCTCCACATAGGTGTGGGGGAGGTTATACTCAGGTGGCAGCTTCCGATCGTTATTAATTAGATGATCCAAAATAGAAGGACTCAAAATGGGCTGTAAAGAGAAAGACAGACGCATTCAGAATTTAAGACAGCAGCTAGTGGTTCAAAAAATTCCAAACTCCAACGTTCAAATCTCAGCTCAGCCAACGGCAGAGCCTTAATGGACGATGATTGACTGTTTGCAAGGGTGGGAGTGTCAGTGCTAGTGTTTGAACTAGCAATGTTATGTTTACTAGCCCACTGCTTTAACCACTAATCAAGAACTTCATTGTAAACTGCACATTCGTAAACTCAATCAGTAAAAGGTCGTCTACATACAATCGAGACCCCCAGTGTTACCTGTGTGTCCAGAAAGATCACCCTCTCTTGTGTAATGTAGAAGTCAATTCCAGTTGTCTGGTTTCCCCCTCTTTCCTTGATCTCCTGCGATTGAGCCCTAAACACATATGCCCTGTGGAATCCAAAGCATCAATTACATGGTTAAAAACAAGAAATTATTATTATTTTGATATAGTCTAATCAGAGTCTCTACTTATGATCAGGGTAATGGTATAAAGACCATTCTTTAGGTAAAGAATCCACAGGAAACCTACACAGACACTGGTAGAACATGCACCCATAATGCCCCAGCTAGGAATCTAACCCAGGACCTTCATTAAATTAATACGATGAAAATCATATGCAAACTTCTAAAAACAATATTATGTACAATCCCTCTCAAACTGTTGTGCCAAGCACAAGTTCCCTCCTATTTGGAGTGGTGAGGCAAAATCGACTACTTTTTTTAACTGATCCCAATTCCCATCATATTGACTAAAGTCCAGTTTATAATAACTAAAGACTTTGGCAAGTATGTGAGTAAAGATACACCGTATGCTTATACATAGTTATGCACTGATACCAGGGTCAGGTACTGTGCTCAAGTTCTTGTACTCGTAAAAATCACTCCGATACCAGGTACCGAAATCACTGTACAGCAGCATAAGCAGGCAGGTGAAGCAATGTCAGCAAAAATATTTTAGCAGATGTGAGTGTAACAAAGCTGTTGATTGTTAAAGAATTAAAAAAATAACGATTTATTTATTATGAATATAACAGTGTTATTGAGTAATATATTGATATTTCTTTCACTGAGTTTATTTATTTCTGTGTTTAAGTACTCAGTATGAGAAAGTAATATTGATGCATCTTTATTATCTTTACATCTAATTTAATATTAAATAGAAGTAAAATACTTACCTCTGGTCCTCTTCTGGCGTATTGGCTGAGAGAAGAGACATAACAGTGGACTTTCCGGTTCCCTGGAGGCCGATGACTCCCACAACCAGCATGTCTGTCTGGTCTCGAAGATACTGAGACACACAAATATACAATCAAAAGAGAAAGACAATTACACTGCTCTCATCACTATGAGAGAGGCTGTTTACAGAAAAAAACATGGTTACAGACAGGTGGGTTAATAACAAACAGGTTAATATCCACACATATTAATAATATGAAATATGTTAATTAAAGCCTTCACAACCAGACAACATCTAAGTGGATACTTGCCTCCATAGCACTGTCACACCAGTTCATCTGATCATCAACAAGTTTAATGCTGTGCTTCATCTTTTCAGGGGGAAGAAGCTTTGCCTGGCCAATCACAGCTGTCAACAAAGTAAAATGCCAAACGTCAGAATGGGAGCTTTAGCTGTGAGGGTTTTCTTTATACAAAAATGGAACATGTCCGGGCCTTACTATAGCAGCGTGAAACACTTTAAATAAATACCTTAAATGTGAAATGTACCAAAAAAGCACCAGTCACGCCATTATCGAAACGATACATTCAGTTACTTTCGTTTCTGTAAACGGTACAGAACACTTTCACTTTTTCAATGGCGATATAAAGTTTAGTATGTACAGAAAATGCTGCTATGATGGACTGCAAGATAAATACAGACTTTTTTTCCTGTAGACATTACTCTAACGCAAGTTAATCTCCATAGCAACAACATAAACAGGCGGTGCTAGCCGATTAAACTTGCACATGAAGAGCTTGAACCATCACAACGTGTAATATATTTTTACAAAATACCACCTTGTGCCGTTAACACACAAATGAAAATGAAAATAATGAAAATAAGTTTTACGGCTCTCATCAGGGCCAATCAGGAATAGAAAATTACTATGATAGCAAAAAACTCACGATCGACAGCACAGGTGGCAGCAGCAGAGGTCATTCCACGATTCTGGATCTGATAAACAGGCTGTGTTGGACGTTGACCCTCCCGCTCGAGCTTTGCCACTCCAGGGCCAGAGACTTGAGGGGCTGAATCGGGCGTGGTGCCCGGTTTCCCTCCTTCATCTCTTGCTTTTATGAGCATGATCGGCTTTTCTGCCTGGCCTCCGCTGACCGCTACACTCTGCTTTGACTGGAAGACAACATGTTCAGCATCAAGAGTCTGGAAGGGTTTTCCACAACAATGGTTCAGCAGACTGCTGAAACTACGACACAGTGAACTGGTCGACCATTCTTTCTGAACCTTGCTGTATGTACTGGGACACAGTGCTGCAATAGTGCTGCAATAGTAAAGAACCTTGCCCAGAATTGTGCCACAAAGTTGAAAGGAAAATAAATTAGAACCAGGTGTGGCTAGAATACGTTACTCAAAAATTATAGTAAAACACTTTGTCGATAAAGCTTGCTTAGACTAACCCTCTCTGCAGGTGGTTTAGCAAGAATGATAGGGGTTTTTTGAAGGTGTGGACCAACCGACTCTTCGCTTCCATCCTGAAAACACAAGCCAAAATGTAAATTCATGATTTCAATCACTTCTGATGTACTAGTTATTGACTAAGAAATGGGATGAAATACCCTTCGTTCTCGAGGGACGTAGTCTCTGTCTCGACTCGGTCCTGATAGGTTTTGAGCTGGTGGTCCAGCCTCTCTTTCTCGCCGTCGTCTTCTCCTTCGGCCCTGACCATACATTCCAGGCTGGCTGTGTCCCGATTCTGACATTTTTGTTGGTTAGAATCTCCCAGACCTGTAATGAGTATCAATGCACTTTTATGCATTCATACTATGGTATTAACATTTAATGCTCAGTTCACACTACACGACTTTCCCAGTCACTCAGTTGGTGTACAGTTCACTCTGCACAACTGGGTCTCTTGGTCACGAGAGTCAATCAGGTCGGTGGGGCTTTCACACTACACAACTGATTGTGCGACTTAAGGTTTCACAATACAAGATCCATCAACAACTGGAATCACCTGCGAGCTGGTCTCCCTTTATTAACCATGTTTTTTAACAAAAATAAACAAGTCACAAGGGGCTTAATGATTAATGATGAGAACATGTAAACTCCACACAGCTCCTGATAAGACGAGGACAGGCATATACATCTGTATACATCTTGGTATTTAAAATATTCTCCAGTCCACATAAGAAGGATGGGCCCCTGCTGAGTCTGGTTCCTCCAAGGTTACTTCCTTGCCACAGGCTTGCTCAACAGGGGTGTTTTTGGTCTGGTGGTCCTAAACTCTGTAAAGCTGCTTTGTGTCAATGTTTATTGTAAAAAGCGATATACAAGTAAATTGTCTTGACTTGGATGGCTGGAGCTCAAACTAAAGTGCATCACCACCATCCTGACAGCTCAAAGACGTGAAGGCTCCACAGATCATTGAACTCTTGTAGGACAGAACTTAGCTATTCTATTACACTTTATTGTATTGGGGTTTACTTTCTTTAATGTGGCTGTTAACTGCAGAATATGGAAGCAGAACGGATAAGACGATGTATTAAACGTGCATCCATACCTGTTACATTTAAATAAATTTCACACAATTATTAAGTGAAATGTTTTAAAGATATAAATGCAATGTCGTTAGTGATGTTTAAGCTAGGACTGGGTGCCCCACAAAACAATGCATTGAACATAAAAATACAAGAAACTTACCTCGTCGTTGAACGGCACGCTAAGAAAACTGATCAAATCCCAAATGATTTTTTTCACAGCATACGTATGTACCATACATTAGTCAATAAGTACAACTTTATACAGCATAAATGAAGCACCGCCTATTTAATAAAATGTTTTAGGATACAGCTGTAAAGTGAAAACTAGGGCGCTACTGCTCGTTATAAAAAAACGCGGCTGAATAATAAAAAATGGATCAATTTTAGTTGAATATATAAATAGTACGTAAATTACACGTTATGTAGTGTCCAGTAAACTAGCGAAGGCTACGATATGGTTACACGACGCACCATAACATCGGCGTTTGGAAACAATGACTGTGTTTTAGGTTCCGTGGGTAAACACTAACGACTGGTTTATCAAGCTTAAAAAATATTTGTTCAAACTAATTATGATAAAAATGTGCTATGAATTGGTGTAATTTATACATCAAGTATATAATTGATATAATTGGTAAATGGAGAAACGGCAAAGTTAGAATTTCATTGTACAGTGTAACTGTCTGTTTCTGTTGTGCATATGACAATTAAAACTCTTGAATCTCTATAAAAATGTAGCGCTTATAATCACCAAAACCAATGGGTTGGTCAGCACCAGTTAAAAAGTACTTTAGTCAAAGTTTAGAAAAAAAAAATCTCAATTCTCACTTAAAATGGTCAGATGTATCAAACTGAAAACATGTCTTACCTTTTAAATTATTATTTTCTGGTGTTGAGCATGTGTACAATAATAATCTACTGGCCCACATATGCAACAATGTAATTTATTTTGATTTAAATTTGTTTTGATTGTGTCATTATGGCCTTTTTAGGGTGGAACGTTGGCTTAGTGGATAGCACTGTCATCTCACAGCAAGATCATCCTTGGTTCGATCCCCAGGTGGGGCGGTCCGGGTCCTTTCTGTGTGGTTTCCTCCCACAGTCCAAAAACATGCAATCAGGTTAATTGGGGAGACAAAAATGTCCATGACTGTTTAATATAAAACTTTGAGTTTAGATTAACCTTGAGTAATGAATAAAAGTGTGTCTGTCATGAATGTAACCAAAAGTGTAAAACATGGTGTTAAAAAATAAACAAGGACATTTTACAGGTGTCACGGTGGCTTAGTGGGTAACACTGTTGCCTCACAGCAAGAAGGTACTAGGTTTGATACCCGGGTGGGGCAATCTAAGTCCTTTCTGTGTGGAGTTTGCATGTTCTCCCCTCCTTCCATTCCTCTTGGTTCTCCGGTTTCCTCCCACAGTTCAAAGACACTGAACGGTTCTGAAGATACCTGCGATGGACTGGTGCCCCATCCGTGGCGTTTGCGTGTGTTGTATATTTTGTTCTCAGTATTCTTTAAGGTGTTGTGTTGATGTTTACATGGAGAAGCTATCATACAAAATGTTTTTGACTTTACAAAACCTACACAAACACAGGGAGAACAGGCCTACAGGCAACACTGTTTATACACTTCAGTCATTGCCACAGCAAATTGTGCTTTTCAATTATGGTTTTGGCATGTTTTGTTTTATGTTGGATGCTCTCTTGATGCAGTCTTCCTATTTATCCGGCCTTGGAACCAAAACTACATACACTCGTTTGTGAATCCTAGTGGCATGGGTGGTGCCCAGTTAACTGGTGGCAATTCAGAATTCCAATGCTGGGAGAGTTCAGGCGCTAGTATTTACTGACAGTGTCTCCTCCAAAATTAACACAAATAAATTTTTCTCAAAATGCCATTTATACCATCACTGAACACTAGGGGTCAGCAAACGTGGGTATTAATCACCAATGGTCAGCAAAAAAATCATGGTCATCATGAGAAATACAAGAAAAACTAAGATGCTGCCACATGAGCTGGTGTGTGTGAGGTGCAAACTGACCCCTTATTATGCAACAAGCTGCCTAATAAATGTACACAATTCTAACAGGTAAAGTGAGCAGCACAGTGACTAGCTCAGTCAGCTCACAGCAACGTCCAGGCTTTGATCCCTAGATGGGATGGTCAAGGTCCTTACGGTTAAGTTTGCATGTTCCCTTGTGTCTGTGAGGGTTTCCTTCAGGTGCTCTGGTTTCCTCCCCCATTCCAAAGACATGCGCGTGATGTGAATTAAAGATAATAATAATAATAAAAGACTGATAAGATGGTAAGAGTAATTTCCATATCATGAATGTAGACAAAAAGCAAATCATGACGTTAAAATCCTAAATAAATTCTGTCTATGCCAGATATGGAAATGTCCACTTCCAGCTGATAAAACTAAATACTTGGACCCATTAAAAATGAACAGCATTACACTTTGAGCAAAGAAAGATGTGAAGTATATATGTAAAATACATGTCTGACTTTAACAAATGTAGAGGAACATAATATTGATGAACATAACACTGTCGAGTTATGACCACCAGCTGAATTTAGAGTAATCATTATGTACAGCAGCAATACAGGCAGAAAAAGACTGCAAGATTGTTGTAGGTATCTCCAGCCATGCTGACTGCAATGAGGATGCATGAGGGAGGATACTTAGAATGAACATGACCATCAAGGTAGTCTCAAACATGCTTTACTGGGTTATTATGGGGTCAGGATAAGGCTTGGAAATCTTGCTCATGCTCTTTTAACCACTGAAGGACATTTCTAGCCACGTGACATAGCATTCACACCAGGGAAGATGATCAGCATTAGTCCAATGTATGATCTGGAAATTTTAAATACATGCCGATCCTCTTCACTGGGTGGATGGGCTCCTCCAGCAAATAAAATGGTTGGGTTCAGACAAAAGGTGCCATATCCTGAACTGTGTATCGTGATTCAGGTACAGATGTAAATCACAGGAAATAAAATCTGAAATGTGATCTTTTAATGTCAAACCCTATGGCTAAAATAATGGAATTGGCCTCACCGTTCCAATAATTTTGGAGGGGACTGTATATATATCAGACACAATAAGAGAACACTTCTCATTTGGGCCAAGCATATAGCCAGAAATTGCAAGGTAAAATAAACTGATAACATTCAAGTGGTCTCTAATTGTGTATATACAGTTGAGTTGAAATTATTTTCTTTGCACAATGCTACTATTTGCTGCATTTTCTTGTATTGTACCTGTTGTGTGTGTACAAATATATTAAAGGAAAAAAGCAACACATAAAAGAAATATAACAACATATTAAAATGTTAACTTATTATTTTTTATTCCACTTAGATGAAATTACATATTCCCGCCCAATAATATTTATGCTTGGTGTTTCATATGAAAATTCCAAAGACATGAAAACAAAAGCTAGCCAGCCCAACAATATCACCCCGTTCCCCCATTAACTACTTCATAGCAACATGCAATCAGGCAAGTATCAAAAAATTATAAATCAAGGTGGGGGGTAGGACAAAATAGTAACTAAATATGAATGTAGGGAACACCTGATGCTCTGCTTGTGTGTGTAGTCTAACATTAACAGTAACAAGCGTATGTGCTCTTTGATCTTACGGTTCCTCTCTACCTCGTTAAACTGTTGAAGGATGGTAAGGAAACATTTCAGGTCACCCCACAACATGGAAAAAAAGCAAAGTTGCCAAAGTAAACGGAATATGTTTTCTTACAGTATGTGCTTACTTGCTGACACGTAAAGCAGCTGTTGCTTTCCTACCTGCACAGCCATGCCTCTGCTTTGTGTGTTTTTTTTACCAGAACCTTTAAAAAGCTGTAGCTGTGCATGATGACTACGGCGAAGACTCGAACCCCCTGACCAATCCGCATTCGATCCGATGCAAAGACGGCTCTTGCTGTTCGGAGGTGAGAACTTACTCTTGCCTGCACGCTTTCACAAGCTGGCTAGTGGCACTCCCTACCTGCTCCCACCCCCTTCCCCACGAAGCCCTCCGTCGCCCGCCCATAACCTCCCTCCCTGAACCCCCGTCTCCCACGGACAACCCCTTGGGGAAATAATGACAACAAGAAGGAAAGGAAGTAGGAAGCAAAGAAAGAAAGGAAGAGAACTAAAGGAGACAGAAGCTGATGAGGTGATGATCAAAGGCAGACGTCAGAGGAAGGACAGACAGAAGAGGGGATCAGTTTTCTTTGCCGTCCTCGGTGTCCTCGGCCTCACCCTGGTTGTCTGAAGTCCACAGCTGTAAAGAGAGGTTAGTAATTGGTTAGATTATTTCACAAGTTCTGCATTTTATTAGTTTTAACTCATTTAATTGTGGGGCTCGTGTCATGGTGGTTGGAGAACTCTGCTTGTGACCGGAAGGTTGCCGGTTCAATTCCCAGAGCGAGCAGGGTGACTAAAGTGTCCTTGAGCAAACTACAACCGTAGTTGGCCAATACCAGGAATCTAAGGTTATAGTGGGCCCAAACTGAATGTTAACAAGGCACACCGGTGGTAAAACAAGCTAGCACACCAGAGCTGACGTCTCAAACTAGGCATTTAGAATCACAGCTCTATTACACAAAAGGCTTGGCACCTAGGTGAACTATCGGCCATTTTGGGCAGGTGAGGGAACACACTCTACTCCTACTCCGACACCTACTCTATTGCGTAGGGGGAAAAATGCTGTCAGCTACTGTACACGTAGGGAAGGGGGAAGTGTTTGTGTCTTGGCTCTCCTGCGATTTCCCTCAGGGATCAATCAAGTATTTCTGATTGGTCAGCATCAGTAGAGAAAGAGTATGTGGTAAAATGGGGGGGAGGAATCCATACATAAATCAATACGGCTTATTTAAATAGTGCAAGCTGCTGTTGGTGGTGAGAACATGGGCCCGCAATACCAATCAATAATCATTAAACAGCCAATCTGATTACTCTTAATGACCCTCGGCACAAAGGGGCGATAAAACATAAAAAAGGAAAAGGAAAATGTTATATAGCAAGCTAGCACTTTGCAATATTTTACACTGCTTGCCTTAAAACCAAATGCAAGGAAACTTACTGTCAGGTTGTCTCGCAGCAGCTGCATGATCAACGTGCTGTCTTTGTAGGATTCTTCGTTCAGGGAGTCAAGTTCTGCGATGGCCTCATCAAAAGCCTGGGTGGGAAAAGTTAGAAGAATTTATTCATTTAGCAGTTTCCACTTTCCTCAGACAGTCAAATACAAACCTAAAAAAGATTTTTTTATTAATTTGCCAGCCATCCTTACCCTTTTTGGAAATGTCCCACCACAGGTTCCTGGTGAGTTTTTGTTTTTCTTAGTAACGGTTGCGTGGTATTGTGTGTTTTTAGCATGTAAGTGTAACTCTGGTGCAGCAGTGTTGCGGGGAAAATGAAACACTGCTTCCTTACTGGAATCATATTGGAATCTGACACACTCACCCACAGAGATAGAACACTGGGTGTGGGCTTCTATCTATTCTCTAGGACTTGATCTAAGGGACTCCAAAACAGTTGCTGAGTGTCCTATTTTTGAGAAGTGACATTAGCTAATGTTTACAATTAAATTCTGCACACATTTCACACTGGACACAAATTCCTGGATGAACATGCTAAAACATATGATAGTGCAAGTACAGGTATTCATCAATCTCACCTTCTGAGCTTAATAAAGGGAATTTAAAGAATGTGAGTAAAGCAATTTGACACACACACACAACTTGGCATGCTAGCAATCTTCTTATCATAGAAAGCAGAAAACCTTTAATATTTTTTGGTATGCATAAACTACACACTGATTGACGTTAAATTTGTGTGTGTGCTTACAGTCCCTCTATTTAAAGCTCGATTGCAGGTAAAACTGCTATGAAGGTCAGGAATATAGAACTATACATTTATTAAAAGAATGTACAGAACATATAAGGTGAAATCCCTTTAGTCATAACATTAAAGATAAGATGTGTGTGTGTTTGTGCCTGTGCAGTTGGTGTGGGTGATACAGCCCTATAAAATGTATACTATTCTTTGTTTATGTTTATGTTAGAAGAAAACATTAGACGTCAACCGTTTCATTTAATTGTAATTGCACATACCGTTTTGGCCAGTTTGCAGGCCTGCTCAGGTGAGTTTAGGATTTCGTAGTAGAAGACTGAGAAGTTGAGTGCCAGGCCCAGGCGGATCGGGTGTGTGGGCTGCATCTCGGCCTTGCTAATCTCAAACGCGTCCTTGTATGCCTCTTGCGAGTTGCTGATGATGGCTGAGGATAAATGCAGAGCAGCCAGTGAGTCAAACTGAATATGACCACATTCCTTATAGCAATAAAAACACAACGGGCATTTGTGGCATTTTACATAAACAAACATGTCTATCTGGTAATGGTTTCATTTCTAAAAATATAGCCATGCTCAAAGAACTGTTCTAGATCTAATGTCCACATTTATCATAAAAGAAAAGACCCGGTCCTCATTATCAGACGTTTAATGAGGCCTGCACAAAGACGAGAAAAAAGTGCTTGATCAGCATCTCTCAGTGCTGATTTGGAGATATATATATCCATCCAGATCTCAATCAGTCTGACCACCTTCACCCAGACCAGTGGCAAACACAACACATTGCCCCAGTGTGAAGGCCTAATGCAAGTGTACAGTAAACTGTGGGAACGGAGCTCACCAACACCTCTCCGACGCTCAGGTGATGAGCAGCTGCCAGCTGCATATTAATTATGAGTCATGAAACAGTTGAAGGCTCTGAAGGAGAAAGATGTGTGCCAGTATCATTAAACTCGGAGTTACCAAGCAACAAGCTTGAACATGAAAGGCGTCTGAATAACGGTGAAGCAGCTTCTCTAATAAAGTCTTAAACATGAAATATTGGGTCTGTTTGGAAACGCTCTACATAGAAACATTTTTTCTCCTCAGAAGAAGGCTGCATTAAAATGTTGCCTAATAAGGTACCTCAACGATGATTAGCATTTAGACTGCATAACGAAGGAGAACATGATGCTTCCTTAACAGTGAAGGCAATCTCACAAAAATGAATAAATATTTAAGACAGTTTATCTTTAACCTGTATACAGGGGAACAAGCAAGGGTGT
>JAYDZF010000026.1:10067544-10081973 GCA_034509105.1 Microcambeva barbata | reverse complement strand
AGACTAGAGGCGAGTGTTGGTCAGTACATGGTACTGAGTAAATGGTACCTGAGGTAGAGATGTTTACTGATGTACAGTTAGCAGCAGAGAGTTTTGTTGTTTATAGCAGCAGAGATAAAACAACAAAACTGTGGGAGTGTGCAGTTTATGGATGAATGTTCAGTAAAATAAAAGTCAATTAAGTTAAAGTTAATAAAATTGTGTCATTTTAGTGTTAATAAGTTCAACAGAATGGTTTTTAAATCGTCATTTGGTAAGAAATCTCCACACATTCAGGTCACGACTCTAGACAGGTCAGCCCAGTACCTGTGACCTCCTCTTCCACAGCCATACATTTGTGATGCGTTCAGCAGGTGGCTTTATATTGTCTTTTTGAAAAATTCATGAAGGCAGCATATGTTGCTCTAATGAGAACACTGATAAAACCCCATGCCATGAAATACCCTGGCTTTTAAACTAGCTGGATGGTCATTTTTATCCATTAAAAAAAGCCTGGAATACTGATTCATCTGATCATAATATACATATCAACTGTGTGAGCGATGGTTCATCCTAGATGCCTTCAAGTCCACATAAGGCCAGTATAAGTATAACTTGTACATTCTATTCCATATTGCAGTGCCTGGTTTGCCAGTCATCCCTGGTCCATGTGCTTATATCAAATATTTGTGAGTGGTGGTTCTTGATGTGGTGTCGGCTGATAAATTAAAGATCATGGGCGTTCGATTCGTGTTCTTGGCCTTTACAATTCTTCACAATTTCTTGAATTGTTTAATGATATTATGCACTGTAGAGGGATAAATATGCAAAGCCCTTCCCATATTTCTTTAAGGTGGATTATTTTCTCCGCCATTTGTTGACAATCTCAAATCATGCAAAACTGAGATTATCTAATCTTTAAAAAACTGTTTCTGAGCTGGCGATGGATGAATTTGGGGGAAATATATATATTTCATATATACATCATGTCTGCAGTGTTCAGGTGCTGTTTAGAGCCTGTGGGTCAATAAAAAATGTGCAGCTTTGTTGCTGGGTAGTAGTTTGTGCAGCTGGTTGCTTGTTTGGAGGTTATACGTGCAAGTTTAGAGTACTTTTGATTTTTATAAATGAAGAGCTGGGTGTAAGGGGCCTCAGTGGTGCCGGGGTAATTAAGAAATGGGGCTAAACGGGAAACAGTCACCTTGTACTCCTCACGGATTCACTCCAAAGTGTGGACTTCTGTGCTCAATGCTCTTGACCGGAGCCCCTGTTTAACTCGGCTCCTTTTCAATAAACCTTTATTGATCTCTTAGCGGAAAAACAGACAGTCAGCTGAAGTGAATGATGCCCTTGCCCGGCTTGGTACTCCTATAAATGACAACTCTGACTTACTGCGGTGAAGCCATCGCTCTTTCTTTCTCTCGCTTCATAAATTCGGTCGGCCCTATCAGTGTCACTTATGTCCCTTTCCCTCCGTCATTTCTCTCCTTCCATCCGTGTTTTACAGGGGATGCTGTGGGCCAGTTAATCCCGTTATCTGTACAGAGGCAGAACCCGTGGCAATACACACTCGCTGGAGTTTTACTACTGTAATCAAGAAGCTTGTACACACCTTCCCCCACACAGCAATTAACTTGGCTCTCGACCGACCCGAGCACCTCTCACACGTGTGCACCAACGTTCACTTCAATCAATTTGTCAGTGCGGCTACAAGATTGGCAGAGCGAGGGTATCAAGTGTGAGCGAATATCGAAATGTCAAGCATCGGAGTGCTATTGTGCAGAGGTGAACGTGGATGCCTCGAGCTAGACGGTCCTTGCTTGACAGGTTTTATTTGTGTACTGATGTCTATGCAAATTGAGAGGTAGACAGGACAAATAGACAACGGTACAGAGAGGAGATGATCAAAAATGAAAACCACTGATTTGTTCATTAATCAATGTCCTTACATTCTACAAAAATAACCACATATATGGTGGATCTATAATAAACCTGGTCTTTTTGACTTACAACCACGTTTTTGATAGAAAATAAACTAGGACCAGAAATAAGGACTATTTTACCCATTGTTAGCCTAGTGGGTAGATCTTTGGGCTATTGAATGAACGTTTGAGAATTTTAATTTCAAAGCAGCCATGCAGCCATGTTGGGTAGTTGAATTGAGCAGTAGTTGAGTGAGCCTTGACCCTCTTGGGCTTCAGGGGTGTTGTTGTACAGTAACTGGCCCAGTGTTCTGACAACAGCTTCCAAACTGGCTGGGAGATGTGAAAAATATTTTATCATATACATGTATATTTAACCGAGGTGAAAAGTAAAAAAAACAACAAAAAAAACAATCACTGTACACTTTACAACCGGTACATTTAATTTCACTTAAGTATGTTTGTAAAAAGAATTGTACAAAATCAATCACAATTTTTTTATTTATTTTTTATTTTTTTAAATGCTAAACCATCATGTCTGGGAAACTGATAAAGAGATACAATGTTCCCAGATTACAAAAACCCTTTAATAATGTGCAAAAACCCATGAAAACAATCTATCAACCCTGTACACAGTGTAGCACAATACAGATTTGTTTATTGTTCTAGCATACACCATTGCAAAGTAAGTACTTTTGAAGATGTTATACATGTTAAATGAATTGTTTTAATATCATTTATTAGTAAAATGTATGATTTGACTAATATGTAGTATTATAAAAACTTGGTACCTAGGTTATACAATTTGATTTAAATGTTCTAGTGGGTGGTTTGAACGACACATCCCTAATGTTTAAATGTTGTATCAGCATGTTTTTTTAATGAAATTTTAATTTAAAACAACTATTGTGAGATTTATGTCAACTTGTCCTGTTATCATTACACAGAAGTGACAAACTCTTGCATTTAATTTTGACTTAACGAGATTTTTAGATTAGTTACTTTACTCATACTTAAGTAAAGAATTATCAAAGCAATAGTACTTTTACTTCAGTACAATATTTTAGTTCTCTTTTCACCACTGATATGTATTATTTGACAAACAAAGGCATTTTGTTCATTTTCATATCTTTATTGCCAGAAGTATCTTAGGTAAAAGCCCACACCTGTCAGGTTAAAAGACCCCAGTTAAAGAGACATACGGGGGGGGGATGATAACCCGTACCTGTAGGGGAAAAAAGCCTACCATGTCTTAAGCAAACTTTTGAAAACATAAGTACCCATGCTCTTGTCTTGCCAGGTTACCAGCGCTAAGATCATGTGAAACACACTGTCAAAGATTTGATTAAAGCATCAGATTTAAAACCAGTTGTCACAAATGGACTAGCTTTTCATTCCACTGATGGCTGACCATTGAGGATTCATTTGTGGAGACTGCTCATACAGGTTCCTCACAAAGCATAAGGCAAAAGTTACTGAACAAAGCTTTACTTACCTTAATTACCAGCTTGGAACATATGAAGATAATAAAAGCTCTGCCTGAATCTTGGCTTTTAAAGTCAAATGAACATATTTAGGTCAAATGTGTGAACAATACAGAAATAACATTTTTTTATTAAACACATTTAACCCTCGATAAAGTCATGTCAATGGGAACAATCAATCAGTTCAAAAGAAGATTGTGAGTTATTAGGTCAGTCATGCAATGAAAAATGCCATTTGCAGTTTGCTCTTGTATGTAGAATAGTAGGGTTTATGCTAGAAAAAGATAATAAAATATTCATGTTTTAACTGATGACATTAAAACCTTAAGTGCCTCGTAGCTTTTAATGACCTTAAATTATTTTGATTGTACAGAGTGGGTCAAATTTCGGTCAAATGCAGAAATACGATTTTGGTTAATTAAAACAATAACTGTAACCTTTGGAGAAGTCGTTGGACCAGGTTTTACTTATTTTCCAGTCTGGAACAAGAATGATTAATCAATGCATCCAGAAAAGTCCAATTATTTGTGAGTTATTAGGTCAATCAGAATGTGTTTGTCAATAGAAACGGATTGGAAATTCTTTAAAACGTTCTCTTTTCAAACTCACAAATGTAGCAGATGTGAAACAGTAGGATTTATGTGAAATGAAGACAAATATTCAAGTTTTAGCTGATTTGACAGAAACATAGTGTTTCTTAGCATTTAATGATTTGATTGATATGATTTTGACTATGCAGAGAAGGTTAAATCAGTCAACATAGTGTTGAAACAGCTGTAACATTTATAAGAACAGTTACTTTTACATTATGCTTTTGCAACCCAGCTTTACATATTTTTTACATATTTTGTCATCAGTTGCAGATTAACAAATGTAACATATGTGAAACAGTAGAATTTATGCATTATCAAGACAATAACATACCCCAAAATAATGGTGAGGTTGAACCATAAAGTGCTCTTAGCTTGAATTGACTATAAATGATTTTGACTGCAGAGTGGGTCACATTTGTCAACATAATGCAGAAATAAATAAAAAATTGAGAAAAGACTGATTATTTGAGAGTTTTTAGGTCAGCCATTTAATAAAAATGACATTTGCAGATTGATTTTGTATATTCACAAATGTAACAGATGTTGAACAGCAGGGTTTGTGCCAGATGAAGACAATGAAATATCCAGAATGTCACTGATGAGCTTAAAACTTAAAGTACCTCTCAGCTTTTAATGACTTCAAATAAGTTTGATTATATAGAGTAGGTCAAATTTGAATCAAATTTGTCAACATGGTGAAGAAATAACATTCTTAATTAAAACCAAATATCTGGACCAAGCTTTACTTACTGTTCTGGTCTGAAACGTGAGCGATTAATCAATGCATTCAGAAAAGTCAAATTATTTGTGAGTTATTAGGTCAGTCAGAACGTGTTTGTTGATAATAATGGCTTGGATAAAGATCAAATCAGACACAGTTTATGAGTAAAAGGAATTCTCAGATATTTCCTGTATACAGAATGGAAATGAATCCTAAATGTAATGAGGTTTCTGTCACCCTGTGCTCTGCCTAGGCTGTAATTTTGCATAATTTCCCCACTGTTGGAATCCATCTTTTATTTTAGGATTACGGATGAAATAAGTGTCGCAGTGTTGCTTTAGTTATTTATATTCGATGGTGCTGTAGCTCTCGTTCATGACATCCAGCTGCATTCAGCTGCAAATCATATTTGAATAAGAAGCTTCAGATTATCATACTGACACCGCCATTAGTTCTAGCTTCAATCGACATTTCATGATCCCAGTGAAGCTACAGTTGAAAGAAATAGTTGGTCTAATCCATCACCTTTTCTGGTTTAGCCTATATCTTAATGCTTTCTCCATCTATCCCCATTACTCCCTCTCTCTCTCCGTGTGCAGTAATTACAGTGGTGGGCTCAAGCAGAGTCAGTAAATGCTTTTCTTTTACTCTTTTGCTTCCACCAAGCAAATTATGCCTCGGTTACTATAGAGACCTGTTTATAAAAAGCTGATTTCCTCCCTCCCCATTCGACCTAGCTCTCTCCATCTTTTATTCCTACTCAATTTTATGCTTCTTGCTCCATCCCATTTGACACTTAGCATGTACCCCTGCATGTTTGCTGCCTCTTGTGTTCCTTGGTCCTTGTCTGCACTCTCTTTCTTTGGTTACTTGAGCTTGTTTTTCATCTGCGTCTAAAAATGAGAGCTGCAGATTGCTCTTTTTAAAATTCATCAATGTAACAGATGTGGAACAGTAGGGTTTATGGTAGATGAAGACAAAAAAATAGCCAAGTTTTAATGGATGAGATGAGATTAGATTGTGCCTCTTAGCTTTTAATGACTTGAAATTATTGTAATTATACAAATTGGGTCAAATTTGGGTCAAAGTTGTTAACATGCAGCAGAAATAGAATGTCTTTAAAAACTAAATAAAAAATAGGGACATTCAAAGTTTCTTTCAAAGATGTGCAATTTACATCACTTTTAATTTACACAAAATATATTTTGACATCATTTAGATTTTTTAAAATAAAATTCAATCCAATATATGACCACAAATAATCTCCCAAAATAAATTTTAACATAATATATTACACACTTTACAGCTTAGGGCAATGTAGTACTTCCAAATCACCTCACTTGCATGTCTTCAGCCATGAAACCAGAGCTCCTGGAGGAAACCCACACAGACACAAGGAGAACATGCAAACTCCACACAGGAAGGGTCTACCCCACCTGGGAATCGAAGCGTGTCACCATGTCACTCTTGGTTGCAAATACAGGTGCAACATGTCTAATTTATTTTTTTTTTTTTTGTAAAATTAGGAAAATTGTGTTTTTGCCAAATTAAAGCAATATCTGGAACATTTGGAGAAATCATTGGACCTTACTCACTTTTCTTAACTTAAACATGAACAGTTAATCAATGCATTCATAAAAGTCCAATTATTTGTGACTTGTTGCGATAGTCATCTAATTCAAATGAGAACTGCCTATTGCCTTTTTAAACTCACAAATGTATAAATATGTATAGGGTTTAAATAAAGATTTATACATCCAAACTTGAAAAGTGCCTCTTAGCTTTTATTGACTATGATTTTGTTATACAGAGAAGGTCAAATTTGAATCAAATTGGTCAACATTCAAAGGTTCTTCTAAAAGTATGCAATTTGCAGAAAATGTATTTGATTATTAATTATAATGTAATACATGAGCTCAACATTTTTTATATGCATCAACAAATGGAAGCTTAAAAACCTGCTTTCTTTTGCCAGAAATGTAGATGAAAAGATGTTGACGCAAAAACAGTTTTTATATTGTTCATGAAAGGGTTGTTTTTGAAGCATTCTGGACCTATTTGGACTCCTGGATTTTCTTGAATTCCACAAGGTTATACGAGTTGACTGATACACTTAACAAGATGACATTCCCTTACAGAAAACTATTTTGTAGTTTAGGCTTTATGTTTAGGGTTGTTGACTGCATTAATCTGTTCATGAGTGTTAAGCTTCTATTGCATTTTCTCAGGGTGGCACAGTAGCTATTTGGGTAGCACTATCGCCTCACAGCAAGAAGGTCCTTGGTTTGATCCCCAGGTGCAGCAGTCTGGGTCCTTTTGGTGTGGGGTTTGCATGTTCTCCAAGTGTCCTATAAATCTAGTGCAATGATTAATTGCTGCTTCTGCTGTGTATGAACCAGACGGGTATAAAACATAACATTAAAAATCCAATAATAAATAAATAAATAATAAAGCATTAATAAGAATAAATGACTGTAAAACAAGAATAGTGTGTAGGTCTGTAGCTGATACAATGGTTGCCCTACACTATTCTAGTTTTACGTGGTAATTGTTTTTATTTATCTAAAAAGCAACATGAGTCCTTAGGGACCCTATGAGTTTTAACCTTGCTGTCAGTTTGATGTACTCTAACGATGTGTGTGGGTTTTTCTTTGACTTTTTTCCCCATTTCATCTCTCAAAAACATAAAAAATTGTGATTTGCTGGTTATGTGAGTTATTGATTGTGTGAAAGCACTGCCCTGCAGCAGATTGGCACCCTGACTAGAGTAAAGTGAACAGTGGAAATGAATAAATGAATACTGTGTGGAGTGAGGTACACCTCACTGTTTCACTCTTTTGAGCTGACCAAATGTATGCATCAAACACACAGTACTAAAATATAATGTCACCCCAAACTTTATAGATTTTCAAGTCTGATTAGACAGTTTGCCAATGTTTTTATTTTTTAAAAATATAATCACAAAATGATGCAATTCAGTGCTCATTTGCTTATTGCTTGCTTGGTTACTTACAGATTTGGAGGATAACCTGAAGCTATTGTAACACCATGCTCTATAGCTTTTAGTTTCACTTCACGGTCCTGAACACCGCAGGATGTGTCACTTTTTTTCTCATATTGATGGAAAAACACATTTGTGGTAATTTTTCTAACGAGTGCTCGTTTGAACAATTCATTTAAGGGCCCCTGAAGAAACTTTTGATGAATAACACCTACTCCATATATGATGTAAGCAAGTGAAATGATTCCAAAGTTGTGCCATGTGCCAACTAAACCCCCCCCCCCCTTTTTTAAATGGTTGTTGTTTTTAGACTAGTTTTGATCTCCACTGAAGTCCACTGTACTTTAATCTTGGTGACCTCATGAAAATTAATTATTTCTAAAACAAATTTACATTCCTATCAGTTTATAGCATTATAGCATTTACTTTACTTTAAATTAAATGTTTGAGTTGGGGCAAGCCAGTGGTTACTAGTCTTGATGTATTGGACTAGCAATCAGAAGCTCGCTGGTTTATAAGCCCAATAACTGCCAGATTGTTGTTGCTGAGACAGAACAACCATTTTTTTGCAAACTATAAAAATATAACAGTGCATTAAAAAGCATGCTTAAATGTGTTTATTAGATTTAAAAACAATACATTTATCTGACAATTACACATTATCATTTTAAGCCTCATTATTTATATTATCTTGGTCATGCTTGGGGTTGGTCCTGGTCTAATTCTAGTCTTTGTCGTTAAACAACTTGTCGCTGGGTGTTCTTGTGGTCTTGCAGTTTATTACACCAGATCACCTTCCTGTTATTGCATCTACAGACCCAGCTGGTCAAGCCTGAGTAATGGCAGATCAGATAATATATTATTGGTGACTGTTACGTAGAAATGTCAAGGTTTGATGGGTTGGGTTTTATCGCAGACAAGGCAAATGCCTAACTTAAAAGTAAAAAGTATACTTAAGTATACTAATTTAAATACTTTGTACTAATGAGTGCTAAACTGTATCACTGCCACACTTATTATCAATACAAAATTCATATAACAAATTTTACTAAGTGTACTACACTGTACTAAATTCTAAAAAGTTTATTTCATTCAACTTAAGTTTAATTCAATTTATGTACACCACAGTACTAAGTGCATTTAGAATGCATTGCAATATTTTAAAGTAAAAATATAGTTCCATTTCCAGTTCTATTCTTTAAAGTGCATGGTATTGTATTTATCAGCCATGCATGTATCAGCTCATCTTTGTTTTAAGGGTTCTTTGCGTAGAATCAACCAATCTGACTGCGTCTCAATTGCTTTCGTTGAGGTTGTTTTGAGACGTTTAGCAGACTCAAAGTTTGAATGCAAGAACTCAATTAGTCCTCAGTTTATATATAGTGAAGTATGAGGATAAATACAGCATCATGTAAAATGTATGTGTTACATGGAAAGCATAGTTCAGTTCAGTTTATTTTTAAAACCACTTATCCTAATTAGGGTCAGGGACGGATGCTGGAGCCTATCCCAGCTATTCAACGGGTGCCAAAAAGTGTCGTTTATTATGTATTATTTTATAATAGCTTTGAAGGACATTTGATGGAGTAAAGCTAAAAAACAAGAGATATATAAGACTGGCAACATTTTTTTTCAGGGTTGAGTTTCATAGTTTCACTGTGAGTATGTTTTACAATGTGGGTGGTTCACAAAAATAGAAAAACCAGAACAAAACAGACAAAACCAAATAAGCCTAAACGAATTATTATAAATCCTTGCACTGCTTGGGGAAGGGTTTACATGTTGGGACATAATAAAGGGGGCCAGGACAACTCAGGTGATGGCAAGTAATCAAGTGCACAGAAATCAGTTTAGTAAAAAAGAAAACTATAAGAATAAGTTTTGTCCACATATATTGTTTCCAATATATATGTTTAAGTATTTAAATGAAATTACATTTAACTAAATGTATACTGTATTTAATGAATTTATTAAAAGTATCCTTTTCAACATTTTTTAAAAAAGTATGATAAAAGTGGACTTCAGGTATGGCATCATTATATTTTTAAAATAAGTTCAGACATCAACTAGTATCCTCATAGTATACTAAAACCAATCTTTTAAGTAATTTTAGGTATATTTCTTTTTCAATAGGATGACAGTGTGCTGGTTTCACAATTCAGCCTGTTTTTGGGGCGAAAGTACATTAAGTTCTCAAAGCCAAAAGAATAAAAACAGTTTAGACTGTTATAAGTAAAAGTTGCAAAAGCTAACATCTGTCATGGTGTAAGGAGTTCATTAGTGCTTACTGCATGGGTGACCTGCACATTTGTTAAGTTTACATTGAGACAGAAGAGTAGATTGTATATTTCCCTGTAAAGTAATTTCTTATTTCAGCAAGAGAAGGTCAGTATATTTGTTTGTCAATGACTGTATATAAAGTATTGAGAGAATTACAGGAAACTGCTTTCTTATAAAATATGAATTATTCCACAATATATTAAACAACTGTTTACTTTACAAAAGGTGTAGATTACAGAAGCTTAATAAAGGGCAGACCAACAGACAAGGAGTGAATTCCAAGAATTTGCAGAGGTTCCTGAAAATTAGTGTCTTTAGGTTTCAAGGGAAAAATCTTTGAATGAGTCTGCAAATCCTGAACCGAAAAGAAGTGAGGGTTCACAGTACCTATAAACCTATTCAATGAAAATGAACATGTGTTAGTGATAATCACCTCACATTACAGCTAGGTTTATTCTCGATTGGTTTTAATTCATATAATATGAAAAGATCCAACCAACGTCCATGCAAAGAATGATAATCCAATTCAGCAAACGTTTCCATGTAATCCAGCCACAGCTGTTGTACAGTGACCCTTCCAAAAGAGTAAAACAATACAGGGGCTTACAAAGATTGTTCCATTACTAATTGTTGCTTAAAAAACCTTTGATTTAATGAAAGATTCTAAAAATGAAAGCTCATTTAATCCCAAAGGTGGTCAACGAGTAAAGGCCAGGGCTCCGTGTAGTTCAGTGGAATTCATCCACAACGTGCCATTACAGGCCGAGCTTTGTGCTAAACCAACTTCAAACATGCTGCAAAAAGAGATGTGACCCACCTTACCGTGTTTTATGTGTTTTGACAATTACGTATTGACAATTTATTTCACACAAAAATGTCATAACCATCTTTAAATGCTTCCTAATTAATCCACTGTCATTCTACAGAAGGGACCAGCTAGTCAGACTGTGTGGCGTCGTTCCCTAAAAGCATCATTATAATCTTCCCAAATGCCAAATGTGTGTGGCTTGTACTTTAAATAATTTTTGTGAAGTCACTCTCACGAGAATGTCGTTTTCCAGCACTGTGGATGTGTTCGAGCTGGAGATCAGTTCATTACCCCTGAGCATGCGAGAAGACAACTTCTCATTGTCTCTTTTGTCCTCTCCTGTGTCCAATATGCTGGGAAGCATTGTCAGCACACGGTCCGGCCTTAAAATATGACCATCAATTAAACATTGTCTCTCGTCTGCTTATTGCCTGGCTTCCAAAGCGAGAGGCCTTCTACGCCGTTCACGGGCAAGAAGCGGATCCCACGAACATTCGGACCTGTTACGATTAATAATCCACGCCGAAGGCCCAAAGCAGAGTGCACATGAAGTGATTTAGGTTAGCGCTAATGAGCGAGAGAGGAAGGCCTAGACAGCGAGCCAGTGAGTGAGAGAGAGGAATGATTTCAGGTGGGATGGATGTGGACCAAGCCAAAAGAGAGAGAGGGAAGGAAAGGGTTCTGTTGATAGGCACTAAAAGTGAGTTAATTGTTCCCCAAGGTGACATGCTGTAGAGATGAACCAGCAGAGAAGAAGATGGGCCAAAACTACACATTTTATGTCTTCACTTTCCTTTCTTCACAATTTCACTCTATGCTATGCGGCGAAAAGCAGCAGGCTCTGCATTGCGCGTATTCCCTACACGGCCTGTCGCTGGTGTTCACGAAATAAATAATAAATACTTCTAATTAAAAACTTTAATGCACTGTGTTTCCGTTAATCCCAATCTATGTTTCATAATTAAGCATGTCTCTTAGTGGTTTGTTAATTGCCCGTGTTGATGTAAACACACGGCCATAGAAGGCTGCAGGATTGATTCAAATATGCGTAATCATGGTTTTTGATTGCGTAGATGGGTAAGTGTGGCAAAGGAATGGAAAAGCAGCATCTCTTCTACACGTGATTGCTCTATGAAGAATTGTGATGGGCTCTCACATAACCATCTTGCTCCGTTCCTAAAGAGCACTCACGCCGGCTTTCATCTGCTACGTTAAAAGGAGATACATATTTAATTATAGATAGGTTTTAAATGAGTGCATTTTGTTCCGCTCGCTAGCGGTACGATCAACCACTTATCTGTCTAATCATCCATCAGTCATCGATCCATCTTTCGGCCATCAATCTGCCATCCATCCATTATCTGCCCTACTATCTATTTCTCTCTTCTACAACTCATCCATCCATCAGTTGATACATCTTTGTTTGCCACACAAATTGTAGTTTATAATTGTCCACACTGTGTACACTGTTGAAACAACTCAACAAACTTTTGGCAAGTATTGTAAATTTAAACAGTGGTAGTCGAGTGAGAAGAACTTCTGCAATTAACTGACAGGTTGAGAGTTCAAATCCCAGCTCTGCCATGCAGGCACTGTTGGGCCCTTGGCCCTCTCTGCTCTAGGGGCACCAAACAATTACAATTACTGACCCTGTGTGGGAATATATGGAAAATAAAGGCAACCTATTCTATTTTATTATATTCTAATAAAGGGCATTGTAGTAGCAACCGGTCAGGAGTGAAGCTTGAACCAGTGACCTTCAGATTACAACTCAGATTACAACAGTACCTTGACCAACAGTCCACGAACTGGAACTCAAGAATGTTCATGCCTAATCCCAACCAAATTCCTTTTGATCATCCTGGAGCTTTATTCTGCCCTACTTTTGTTGCCTGGGCATGGAACCAGCACAGAGAGCACATCTTTCAACCACCCTTTCTAGCCAATCATGTCCATGCAGATAGAACAGTGCTTTGATTTGCACTTTGGCTAACCAGATCTCCTTTTTATGAGTGGGCATAAATTCCTGAAGATATCCCAGGGATTACAAACAAGCTACAAGGCCTTGCAGCATATTGTGTATCTGATATAAAATCACAATTTTTTAGCTTGAGAAGGAAAAAACACTTGTTGGACATGTGCAAAACATTTGTACATTAATGCCAACCATCTTATTCAAATATCCATCCCTCTGTCTATTAATAGACCCATTCATTCATCCATCCATCCTGTTATAGACCCATATAGCATTGCACACTTATTAAGCCATACATCCGTATAATAAATTATTCATCCTATTATCCATCTTTTCATTCACTGTATACATAAAACAGAGGACCAAAAGTATTTGAACGCCTTGATTTGACTTGACACAAATGTTGAGCCATTCCATTCCAAGAGTCTATAGTGGGACTGAGGTCAGGGTTCAGTGCATGTCAAGTATTTGTTCATATTTGTATATAAAAATAGTGCACAAGGCCACAATAAGGGCACAATTTAATATGTCTTTACATAATTAAATTAGAATTGGTATGGATTTATTGTGGCGGAAACAACTGAATTACAAAATTAGAAGGAGTGTTTTGTCGATCTAGTCTATCCATCTATCCATCCTGCCATCCAGTAATAATGATAACAATAATAATGATAATAATAATAATAATCGTCGTTATCGTCGTCATTATAATAATAATAATAATAATTATTATTATTATTATTAGTAGTAGTAGTAGTAGCAGTAGTAGTAGTTGTTGTAGTAGTATTTTTATTTTTATTATAGTAGTAGTAGTAGTAGCAGCAGTAGTAGTTGTTGTTGTAGTTGTAGTATTTATATTTTTATTATAGTAGTAGTATCCATCCGTCTATCACTTGATTTTACTTTCATCAGTCATATCAACACATCTACGCATCCAACATTTCCATTTTTTCTTTTCATTTATATATCCATTCATGCATTCATTTCACTTTATCCATTATTTAGATGTATCAATTGCTTTTATATACTAATTTCTAATGTGAATCCTGCTGAGTTATTTTCTTTGTAAACAGTATGTGTTGTGGAATGTAGGTGTCTTAGTACCCCTGAATATCCCGCACATCAATAAAGACACGTACATCTTTAAGGAACATAAGATGCCTTCGAGATTAGTGGTGCTTAAGTGGGGTCCCGGGACCTGTGATGATTTGTGATGTGGTGTAATGTATTTTTTCTAAATGAATGTGACAGCAGTAACAGTAACATAAATAAATTAAATGTAGCCTTTACTTGCACTTGATTCTTTTGCATGTGGAACCACAATGTGTGGACAGAACAAATCACTTTCTAATTCCTGAATATGAAGTCAACCAAACAGAAATTCATTTGTTTCTTAATAAAGGTCGAGTTTATTCAGACTGAACATTTAAGAATTTGATACATAACCATTTATGTCCTCATCATTGCTTTGAATGCTTAAAAAAGCTTTTATGAATTTATTAGATTTATTACTTGTGCTAAATTGAAGAGATTTACCATTTAAACACTTGTGGAGAAAAATAAGAGACCACTTCAAATGTGTCAATGTATATATATATATATATATATATATATACCGTGTTTCCCCGATAGTAAGACACCCCCGATAATAAGACGTAGTGGGGTT
>JAYDZF010000026.1:9899628-9909856 GCA_034509105.1 Microcambeva barbata | reverse complement strand
ACACTTTAAGTAGCATTTTTATATTACATATTAAAATGAAATTTTACACCGCTCATGTGTCAGGGTGTAATGCAAATTCTGAATAATGTATAATGCTTCTGATAATCTTACCAATTAATAAGTTGCCCTGTTAGACCCGTCATCTTTAATTTTACCCGGTCTTTGTTAACATTTTAAAAAGTAATTGGGTGTAAATTCAGGAACTGGAGGTAATTTATCAATATATATTATATTAGAGCATTTAGATGTGCTTTGGGTTTCAAAATGTGATGATACTATTTTATTATGGCAATTGGGGAATGTTCCCATCAGTACCATCAGCTTCACTTTTCCGTCTCACCGCCTCAATCTGTTCTTCAGCTGTGACTTCTACAAATGCTTTAACTTATCAGATGTCAGTAATAGGAAGGTACAGATTTAAGTACAAAAATATAAATAATATTATTAATACAATACAATATAATACAATTCACTGTCTTGGAGAATTTCAACATTGCTGTACTATGCCAGTTGAGCACCAGGAGGCAGTTTGTCAAAGGCATCTGCTTTGAATTCTCAATTGAGGAGGTAGTGCTAAAACACAGCCCTTTAAAGAGTGGAAGATGTAAAACGTCAGCCAGAAACAGTCCAAGAGTAAAGCTGTTAGAATATTAAACACTCTGTGAGAATATTAAACACTTTTAGAATCATTAAAGCACTTGCTCACTTAAAAAAATATATAAAATCATCCCCTATTTTTTTGCTCAGCCAATTCATCTTCATCTGCTGGAAACCCCGGTTGTGTCAGAGGAGGATGTATTTTGCCTGACACTCCCTCTGACACATACACAGTCCAATAACTTCTTATTCTTTTTATTCACCCATACTTTGTTGAATTTACATGTGAGGCTGGCTTTCGCATACGGAGAGCCACATGCTGATCTCCATGCTCGTCTACTTTCTGTACAGGCTGGTAATAGGAATTATGGCTCTTCTGGCTCCGTTCTCTGAGTCCTTAGTAGAAGGTGCTACTAAAGCAGCCTTAGGTTATTTCAATTAGTTATATTTTTACATTTATATTTAAATCAAACACACACACAAACAATAATTAAGTAAAAGGGGACAACTACAGCATTCAGGGGAAGTTGCAGAATCAGATTTAACATCATTAAGCAAGTTTGTTTCTCATTTATTTGTCCTTATAACTACCAGCTTTGCTCTTTTTCAGCATGTTCTTTCTGTGGCATGTTTAGGTCTCTCTCAGTCTCTCAATGTGGAGGAAGGCAATACTTAAAAAGCACTCATTATGACTGATTGATTCACTTTATTTATACGAAGTGAAATGGGTGGATCACAGCCAATAGGACCTGCAGAATTCAAAATATAAAAAACTATATTTATTGTGACTCTCAGAGAGGTGACTCAGCTTTTTTCATGAGAGCCATCCATGAACGACAGTGACTCACCACTAGTGCAGGCATGTTGTTTTAATAACCAGTGACCTTTGCACTGATCTTTTTATATTAGTAGGAATTTAAGGATTACCCGTTTAACCCAGAAAGGACCAAGGAATCAAAGTTTGGTTAATGTTGTAGGAGAACGGAACTACTATGGTTAGGGTTAACCAGGTCATATATGTTTAATCTTGAATAGATTTCACTGAAATCACTCAGCGTATAGAAGGTACACCCCCCACAACAGGACCAAGCCATCACAGCACCTCTAAACTCTCCCAAACTGCTCTCTAAACACAGCACATTGCATTTCCCTGCAATATAAAATAAAAAAAACTGCTTGTGTTAGAACTGCCACTTATGTTTGCCTGCCTTTAACAAGCATGGTCTGCTGACGTAGAAGAACACAGATTTACACTACAAGTGGCACAAAAGACTTAAGCTGCATCTACATAATAAGTGCCTTACCTTAAGAAAGATTTTTTTAAAGATGATTTGTTGTGGCTCACTAAAAGATGAGGTTTTCACATGTAAAAAAGAAAAAGAAAAACATGTAAAAAAGAAACACACCACATCAGCTATGTTATAAAAGATCCTTTTGTCGGGATTCATTATACCAAAATACTTCTTAAAATAAATTTGACTAGCCAGAGAAATGTATCTTTTACCATAAAAAAGAAACATTTTGCAGAATAAATGTATCCTGTAAGTGTGTTATGAAAATGAAATGATGTGTGCTGCTACTCAGGTGATAACTCGTCACAAGGTAATTGCTTTAAAAGCAATGATAGTGGGTGTGATTTCTTTAAGTATTATATATTCCTGGATCAACATCCCATTGTTATTCCTGGAACATATCTATTAACCAATTACAGCCCTCTGTGCACAGTTTACAGCCAATTTGGAATTATGCAAGATGTTTAATTTCAGCAGGATTTGCAGAGAGAAAAGCACATTATTGTTTACAGACTTACAGTAACATCTTTGTTTAGTCTTCCAGGAGCTGCCATCACAATCCATTAAGCAGATACTTTCACAATTTATCCTTTTTCATTCAGTGAGCGCAGGTCTTTAGGATTGTTAACTGCTGCTATGGGGTTATGAGAGGTCTTTGCTTTTTATATTTTTTAAACATTGCTATATTTTTATATTTTGGTCATGGTTGCTCGGTTCAGTTTCCCCAAGATCACAGATCTCAATGAAGAATTGTACCCTTGACAGGACAGGTGATTTTTCCAATAAACCCTGCCCTCAAAATTGTTTATATAACAATCTGACCACCACTAAATTTCAAAGTCAGATAATATCACTTTTTTAATGTGGACGTCTGCAGGTATTTTTATTAGAGAACGATCACTGATTGCTGTCAGTCAAGCTTTTGCTCTCTAGAACTTTGTTATGTAACTTTAGACCAGACCAGAAACAAATCAAGCACAAGTACTAAAGGTCAAAATGTCTCAGTGACTGAGTGTTCAGTATTTCTCCAATTTAGAAAAAAACTTCAATCTGATTGATATATTGCTCTGACTTCTCAGTTGCTTAGAGTGAGATTAATGAGACCTTACTTATGGAGATTCATTTCCACAGGGTCTTTCTTTAGCAGCTGTTACAGCCCGTTTTGATCCATTCCTCTTTAGAAAAGTTCTGCAAGGTCAAGTTGTGAAGTGATAGTAGTAGTGTTTTATTTACTTTGACTTTTATTGCGTTGCAGATGGTCTAAACCCATAATATTTCATTTTTAATAAACCAACAGTCCTGTATTTCAGGCCTGCAACACATTCCAAACATCTTTTTGCTGATTTATGATTTGATTCAGGATTGTAAGTTCACACTTAGTGTGTCTCTGTGAAAAGTAAAGGTTTAAATGATGTAAAAATGGATGATACCACTCCAGCAATAAGAAAACAAACATTTCAATACACCACCTAGAGGGCTGGTGTTCCCCCTACCATGTAAACTGGTTGGATGAACCAACATTAGAACAATAATGTGGCTGAAGAATCATGTGGCCCTGCACTCTCCACTACATGGACACACCCTCAACAAAACATACCATGATAGACATGATATGAACCAGATGTGGCTTGGTGGTTAGAGAACTGGGCTTGTGATCAGAAGGTTGACGATTCGATTCCCAGAGTTGACAGCTCATGGCTGAAGTTCCCTTGAGCAAGACACTTAACCTCTCCCCGGGTGCCATTGCAAGGGCTTTCCTCCTACAGTCCAAGAACATGCAATTCAGGTGAATTGTAGATATAAATTGTCCATGACTGTGTACTAATAACATTGTGTAATGAGTAACTACCATGTCTGTCATTAATGTAATCAACAGTGTAATAAATGACGTTAACTATCAAACAAACAAACATCAGAAAAGAGAGAGGCAGAATTTTGGTTAAAAAACAACCACTCATTCTCTATCACTGACTGATCAGGTCTACTAGAGATTCAATAGGAGAACTCCAGCTAAAAGGGTGTGGTCTTGCAACCTCTGCATGCCTATAGTGGTCACCTAGTGACAGCTGAAAGGTGCCACAAATCAGGATCAAGGATCAAGTGAGCCAATGAGAACAAAGGAAACCAGCTGTGCAGAGCATACAGGTGCCAGTAAAGCATCAAAATTACACACAAGCCAAGTGTATACACCATATATTCACAGTTTATAATATAATGTGTAGATATATTATTATCTCTTTAAAACAGCACCTAAGTTAGTCAGTGGGATAACTTAGGCAGCAAGTGAACTTCTTATCATTAAGCTTGATTTTAGAAAAAGGAGAAAAGGCAAGCATAAGGATTTTAGTAAGTTTGGGATGGCCAAAATGCTGATGGCTAGATGACTGGGTCAGAGCAGTGATCTGTATGGTGATCTGTCAAGTGTTTACCCGCTTTCTCTAAGTGAATCCCACCATTAGCAGAACTACCAGTATGTTAAAATAAATGAGTCAACACTGCCTTGGCTCTAATGTGGATCTAACACACTCTGACTAGGAAGAAAAAGCATAGAAAATAAAATAAAAAAAACATTTTCATGACAGGTATGACAGTGTGAACATTTTTATATTCCCCAAATCTAGCTGATAATCATTATCAGGAAATCAAACACATTGAACCACGTGGCAGTGTTATCGAAAACTCTTTTATCTGATGCAACTCGATGATGATTGGACTTGCGCAGAAGTCTGCTGACAAATCTGGTGTTGGGAAAGCTGACCTGATGACACATAACACAATTCTTTACAGAACGCATGATGTGTCAGCTGATTTCCTGGCTATGAGCAGAATTCCTGTATGAACAAACTCTATTAACAAAGCACTGATCCTCCCTGAGGTTATGTTCTATCATCTTCCCCTATAAAATACACAGGGGAATTTACCCCACTGATCCTGAAGGACTTTTTTTCCAGTACATAGTGAGTAGTGAGATCGTAGTTCCTTCTTGTATTGCTGACATATAACCTTACACAACAAGACGTAGTTCATCATTGAATTGATTGCTGTCAGAAAATGGTATGCGATGGTGAACAATATTGTTATATAGATTAAATCCTGACTATTGACGCATACCATTATGTGTGGGTGGTGGCTTTGTTAATGAGATTCGAACCCAAGATTCCCAGATTGCAGTGTTATTGGGCAAATGTATCAGTATACTGTAAACTTAGATAAGCTGTTTGAATTAAAAAAAAAGTATTATAGTAAAAGAAAATTTTGGTTCAAGTAAAATAAACTCAAATGCCAAATGATCTGAAAGTATTTTAGTTAAATAAACTCACATTTGAGTTGAGTGCTGAAGATCTCTATACTAACCGGTTCAATCAACCTAACATTTTATTTTTGTACTCACATTGCGAAAACTCTGAATGTATCTTGTCTGAATTTATTTTGTCTTATGACAGATAAATACAAATCAATTCAATCCTTGGTGTGGTGGTCCGGGTCAATTTTTTGTGGAGAATGTTCTTCCTGTGTCTGCATGAGTTTTGTCTAGGTTCTCTGGTTTTCTTCTACAGCGCAAAAGAATGTAACCAAAAGGGGAAAACATGACGTTAAAATCATAAGAATTGATGGTTTGTGTCCTGAATGGTCACCTAAAGAAAACCTTTAATCAAAGCTTATAAATGGCTCCACTGTGAATGAACAGATGCCAGATCTTTTCATTGTCTGGTGTTTTTGAAAAAGATGCACCACTAATTTGGTCAAGAAAAACTTATTCACATCTGGGCAAATATATTAACGCAGATGGGCGTGGTTGTCTCCAAATAAGGTGTGTTCAAGTAAGTTTATGGTGTAAATCTATCTTGGCAATGGAAAACACAGGTGCGCCACTGACTCAAAAAACCTACATAGACATCCACAGTCTGATGTTCATTGCTATCTTGGTTGGGAAATGTGCATACACCCCCACTTGTTAGACACACATGGGCACAAGCAGTGTACAAACCCAAAGCGTGGGCCAGTTACATCAACAATAAACAAAATCTAAAATAAAGAAACATTATTCTACATCATTATGTTAGGAGGCTATGGCTATAGATTAAAGTCCTGCTGATTATATCGTATATCATGCTTAAAACAGTGTAGGAAATGGCTTTCAATCGAAAGCACAAAGGCACACATAATAGAAAGATCATTTGGTTAGCTGAAAATGGACATTTAAGGCACTGACTTATGAATTATTTGATCACTGCAACTATTTTTTCAGTGTGGAAGATGTGTTTGCCATTTCTTTTACAGTGTCATTTCTCCATCGCTAAAATAAATGAAAGAAAATTAAATGAAATCTTAGGTGGATTCCTGTAAACTCGTGCACATTCACAGCATGAAGGGGCAGGTCACTTTCCTTTCCTAACAAGCATCAAGTTATTGCACCAATCAAATAGGGATCCGCCAAAGTCAGATCGCACCGGACTCTTAAAGAGAATGGCAAGTGACACGCAGCCCAAAACACACCAAAGACTTAGTAGAAGCTCAAAAACACTGACACACGATCAATCTGCGTGGTTGACTGCTCACCTACAGATTGCTAAAAGAGGCTCCAAGATCTTTCCCTTACAATTATAAGCAAATTGGTTGACTGTAATCTTAAACTTACTATGGTGATCAGACCATACAATGTATCTAATTATACACATGATGAACACACAGCTAAATACAAAAAGATTAAAAAAATAATAACCACTACTGGAATAGACATTTGTTGAATTGTCAATGGATCTCACATAACCAACCAATAGCTCAACTGTGTTGGCCTCTGAAATGATGGTGTTGGGCTAGATCTATACGCTGCAAACCCAGATAATTAAATGAACTAGTATTTATCAGCACTTTTCAGCCAGTAAAATGGTTTATTAATAGACTGCTTGATTTAAAAGTAGCAACACTACCTGTGGTGATGCTGTTTCTTTTCCAGTAGTTAGGTGGTGTTCGTGCTGCCTCTCAGATAAATCTAATTAGCTCCTGGCTCCTGTTGTCTCAGGGGTCATCCCATTATCAGATTACCAAAGTGCATATAAATCTGGTTATCCAATTATTAGGGAAAAATGGGATTCTTCGCATTCATTTGATTACTAATGCGCAATGTCTACATTTCTCCCCATGATGAGCAGCTCAAGAAAAGTTACTCCGAAAAGCAAACATGGAACCACTGTGGACAAAATAGTTAAAGAATAGAATCTTTACAGTACAAACCAGATTTCAGCAGGCACACAATGAGTGCAAAAGTATGTGGACACTTGACTGTGAGCTTGCTAAATATCCTAGTACAGACATATGCACTCCCAACTATTGTTTTAACAGAACAAACTTCTCTCTTCTGGAAATAATAATTTCACTAGATTTCGAGTGTGTTAGTGGGAGCAGTTGATGGTCAGGGATGACCTTATGTTGGATGAGGTCTTCGGTTGATTTATTAAGTTTAAAAAAAAAAAACATCTTGAAGAATGCATATAAATAAAATAAAACATTGTTTCTTACATGTATTTTGATTGCAGACATTATAAACCTGAGATATTTCATGTTTTGTCTGCTTCCTTTTATTAATAAACATCCATAGCTACATTTCAGGCCATCGTCCATGTGGTTATATCAGATATTGTTTAGAGACGGGTTTTGATGCAGTGTCTTCTGAAGGATCCAAGATCTCAATAGTTCATCTCAAGCTTCTTTCTTTGGCCTTTACACACTAACTCTATTTTTTCCTTGAACCATGTAATGATTGGTAGAAGTATGCATATCCCTTCTGATCTTTTTTTAGGTACATCATTTTTAAGCATTTTAATAATTTTCTCACTCATTTGTTGACAAACTGGAGATCCTGTAATATTTTCATATCAAAGCTTATTTGTACTAAACTGTTATTACAATCACCTGTTGTCATCACCTGTTTGAAATCAAACCATTATTTAGTTTTTCCAGCCCTAAATTTTCTTCATCTGATGTTTTGGAATGTGTTGCAGGCCTGAAATGCGGGAATGGTTCTGTACTATGTGCTATAAAATATAAGCAAGTGTAAGGAACACTTTTTTTTCTTGCCCCTTCCACACTGTTCTACATTTTTCTGCTTTGGGATATAAGTTTGTTTACAGATTGCTATAGATTTCTCTGTGTTGATGTAGAGTAGAGACGCTTTAGTCTGAGACAATAAATTGCATTTCTTAAGCTTACATAACCAGATTGAATCCCACAGCTTCAAGTAACATATAGCTAAAATGCAAAGTCACGGTTAAATTGCTAATCGAATCCCAATGCCAAACCATTTCCAGTAATAGGCAGTAGTATGGCTCTAGCCTATCAATCACAAGACTGAGGGTTTTAATTCCAGGTCTGCCAAGCAGTGTACTCCGATACATAAAGTGCTGAATAATAACTGAACCTACTCAGCTGTATACTGGCTACATAGAAAAACTTCCCACAGGTTCATGTAGATATTTCAATAAATGTACTTTTTTACTTTTTAGATCTTAAGCCTGACCTTAGCAACGTGCTCCAATGGTTTGTTTATAGCCATAAAACTGTGTGTAAACATAGCTACTAAGCTAAATGCTACCGAGCCCACATAACTCAGTGGTTAAACAATATGCCTGAACGAGTGTACACTGGTTGCGTGACTGAAAGTATTTGTCTGTCTGCACATTTAGGTCATAAGGCGTCATTTTTGACCCGTGTGGCAGGTTGTGTGTTTACAAATCTACTTATCATTCTGGAGAGCCATAGAGGCCCTGAGCTGCACGCACACACACTCATGTTGACAGCTATACATCAGGTTACATGAGATAAGATACCTGAGTGTAAGAAACATTTGAAGAATGTCTTTCAACTTTGCATTGTCACTCAAGCTTTAAAGTCAATGTAGTGCACAGGTAATCAAAGGTTTGTGCAACCTTTTGACTCTACAGACAGCGGGTAGATGGACTTGGGGTCCTGGTAGCTCGTTGCAGTTATCTGGAGCCATGCTGACTGCAGTGCTTACCACAGCTGCTGGAGGGGTTGCAGAGGAGTAACTACAAAGCAAACATGATCATCAATGTGTCTGGATGCTCAGTTGGGTTCAAGACTGAGGAATTAGGTGGCCAGGGTAGGACCAATCAGTCTGGGATTTTTTTTTTAGCTCTGTGTCATGTAGCAATGTCTTGAGGAAGACAATCAGCATGTATGAGTGAACGTGATCTTCATACCCAAATAGGTTAAGAGTGTTTTACACACTTTATATAAACACCAATGCAGGTCATTAAACTGCTTTATGAGCTACCATCCTGATCAGAGATGCAGTGGCTCTTAAGCATATCTGGAAACACTGCTCAGGAGCAGTTGGGGCATCAGTCTGTTAGAGAACATCACACATGAAGACAATCTTCTTCACCTTAAAGCTACTTTGAGCATCCAAAAGGTGGAACTAAGAATGCATTAAATTCGGACTATAAGTTCAATTAGGATTCCTTCCCCTGTCACCATTTCCAACCAGAATATAAAATTGAGGAAACTTTTGTCTTCAATTTGTCAGAATACAGTGTCAGCAGTTTGGAATAAAGGGACATGAGTAGGTGCACATCTGTGGTATTTTTGCCGGGAAGCAGAAACCTTGCAATCAATATTTCAACAACTTAACTTAATACTGACTTCCCGATGCTTGTTGTGCCCATTTAGAAACAAAAAACATTTGTGAAGTTGGGCACTGATGATGGATGATGAAGCCTGACCTTCACTTGACTTTCCAGTTCATCTTTGTGGGGGTTTGGTGCACACCACTGGAGTGCACACCACCTCTACACCAAACTTAAAGGCAATTATTAACATTGCCTTGTGAACTGGGGGCAAAGTCATTCGACAAGTTTACAGTCTATTCAAAACAATTTCCACAAATATTCTTTTGACTATTTCTTTCAACCTCGCCTGAACTTTAGAGTGACAGGAAATGTGTATATCTCTTGACACGTCTCTCCTCTTGACCCTACATTAACAAGGAATGTTGAGCAACCCTGAGGTTTTTGAACGTGTATTAGATAAGAAACACATGTTCTCTCAAAAATGTCGTTGTCGATTCCAATTTTACCAAAGTCCACCTTGACATATGGCAGTACTGTTGTGTTGTACATCTCCTTACTAGTGTCTTCTGTCTATATTTAACCTTTGCTCTACTTTATCTGTGCTTAACTACACATGTATGACAAACATGATGGATGATCATGTGACGTAAAGTATAACATGTACCAGACACAGAGCGACTCAGAGCAGCAGTATCTGAAAAATGTGTGTTTAAGGCCGAACCTGGTTTGCTCTTCAGCATAGCTTAGGCA
>JAYDZF010000026.1:9833082-9844121 GCA_034509105.1 Microcambeva barbata | reverse complement strand
TGGGCTAACGTAAATTTAACCCATATGAAATATAGACCCTTGATGGGAAGCCCAAAAATTATGCATGAAATTATGAACTAAGGGGTGAGCCATAGCCTAAAGAGCCGTAGCCTAAAGGCCCTTGAGCAATCGTGGTTGCACTATAAGTTTACATGGAAATATTACTATGTCTAAAACATATAAATAAATTATGGTTTCATTTTAACAGGAGATTAATAGTTGATTTCAATAGTAATCAAGAAGATACTGTTTTGAATGTTAAATTAGTGTTTGCTCAAGTGTTGTGAGAAAATTCTTATAAACCACAATAATAAACTACAAAAGAATTTTTATTACTCTTTTCGAACAATTTTACCTGCTGTGCCAGTAGTTCTGGAGCTGTATAATGTAATATATGTAGAAATTGTATTAGTTAACATGGTGTGTACAATTTATCTAGTAAACATGATGTGTGATGAGACGATGCTACAGCAAAAATAATAAGGTGTCACTGAGACAAAGAGCAAGAGAGAAAGTGGAGGAAGGGATGAGTATGTCTGCACTTTCAACCACATATGGTATGGGTTGACTGTAATCACGAGTGTCTCAAAATAGGTACACAGACATAAACACAAGAAAAATACATTTTTTAAAAACATACATTACATGCCCTGGTTAGTTACATGCAATGCAAAATACATGCACTGTATGACCAAAAGTATGTGGAAACCCTACATGTTTATCTATGAGGTTATATAGCAGCTTTCACTCTAAGAGAGTGGCTGAGGAAGTATAGGCCCATTCAGAAAAGAGCACGTGTACAGGCAGACACTGAAACAAGATGGATGTTCTAGTTTTGAAATAGTTCACCTTTTTTATACAACCCCAGATCCAAAAATATACAGAGTATAAAAATTATTTCAGATAATATTAACCCTGGTAAACTTTTTTGTGTTAAACTCATAAGCACAATGGGTCTATTGAATTGTCTTTTTATGTGTAACCCACCAAGTAATCAGTAACATTATTTTGTGTAGCTTATATAAGTCATTGAAAATTGTTTTTCAGAGGATCAAGACTTACAAGAGCTATATAATTATCATTAGAAATCAAATAAGGATGTGATTTCTTCAGGTATTCTGGTTTTCTCTTACCTTCCACAGACAAACAGTGAACTGGCTACTCTAAACTGCCCCATGGCATGTGCTATAAGCTTGTTAGGGTGCATTTACATGGGAAACAGCACAACTGCAAGCTCACCTCAGATCACTGGTACACTCAGTGCTTTGCTTTGTGTCAGTAAGATGTCATGAAAGTGCACCAAGGCACAAATATGCATTTATGTATCTCAATTTAACAAGTCCATGTTTAAATATCTTGGGTCACTGGTTCAAGAAAAGAAGGTGGCAGGCTCAAAGAAGATACATACCCAATTTGGATTGTGGATCTAAAACACAAGCTTGAAATCCAACAGTACACACAGCAGGGTATTGCTTACAGAATCACCAAACACTAGCTTGATTGAAGCCCAGTGGTCAGCCAGAAAATCACCATCACAATCACAACCACACATTTTTCTGCTCCTTAGATGGTGTATTCCTGCCTTTGACCGATCAGGACACTTACCCGAATGAATAAAAAGAGTTGGCATACTACCAAACCATGTATAGCCAATTATATTTAAAAGCAATAACACCCTATCTATATATGTGTGTTTATATTTATATGTCCCCAGATACAGAGATACAGTCTGTCATAATCCAAAATATGTAAACCCCTTATATATGGCCTAGATACTTGTGTAATATTCTGTAAAATTTAAAGTTTGTGTGTAGCGATTTAACATTTTTCAATCATCTAACATTCAAGTGGCTAATGTTTACTGGTTATCTGCAATAAGAAATAGTCCTAACGATTTTATTGCCCAGCTTCACAAAGTATTTTGTAAAAATGTCATATGTACACTTTTAAACCATTTCATAATATTTAAAAGTATTTATTGGACAAAAAAACTATGCATTATTAAGTCACAAGCTAACAGAAGTTTCAGAACTGTCCAGACAGTGACATCTCTTACAAATGTATGTCAACTTTGGGTCTTTTAACATTGCCATGGGCTTAGAGGTTGATGTGCCATTTTAACAACAAAGCTCTTGGTTATAGAACCACATATTCTCTTAAAGATCTGATGTTTATTAGCCATGTTATAATATAAATTGGGGAAACTGCCTCCAGAAACAGAAATGTGCACCAATGCTGTACAACTGACACGCCATTTAAAGATGGCCATAGTCCTGCTGCACAACCTGTAATTGCTCCCTCATTTCCTCTGTGTGTGTTAGCATAGCTGTGGCCAAGACCAGCAGACATGCTAATCTTTTTGCTGGATTTAATGAGTGTTCCCATCAAGCAAAGGTCAGTCTGTGGGCCATTCCAAAATCCACCAAATTACAGACACATTTAATGCCCTTGACCTCGTGTATGCCTTAGTACACACATTTACAGGCTTAACCAGCACACCCTTATCTTCTGCTTCCAATCAACACAAGTCCAAAAATCAGCTTTGACATTTGGAAATAATAGAAAAGATCTGCCAATGACCTTGACAAACAGTCATGGGTGTGAAGTGTTAAATTCACAAAACTAGACTTTTTTTCTTTTGTTTAGCATTTTTATGTAATGTATTCTGACAAATTCTTACTGCCTGTAACTTCTCACTCTTATATAAAAAGGGGCAGTCTTCATAAGCACAAAAACAGTTACGTTGCCAAGGCTGGAAAGAAAACCGTGTCTCAATATGCTTAGAGAAAATTTGTCCAGATGTTTAGATGTAGTCATACCATTTTAATGCAATCAGCAACAATTTTTGTTGTATCCACTGGTGCACTTATACTTTAACATTATCAAATGAAAATGTTCTATTAAAACTTGTTTGAGCATCCAATGTGGAGGTGTTAAATACAGACAACAAGGTCTATGACATTATCAATTACTAATTCTCCACCCTCACTGTTCCAACAGAAATATAAAGGTTTTTAAAGATCCCCTTAAAAGCTGGAGCTTCTTACCTTCACAGCAGCTGTACAACCACAACAATACTAAGCTTGCTTGAGTGTGGACAGAATTATCATTTCAACAGCTTCTTATTAGAGTTTGTAGACAATGGAGTAGAAAGAAGGACTGAGACGTATGTCACAAACATGTTACACAAAAAAAGTGTAACATGGTGGCAGCCATTCCAGAGCTGCTTAATGTTAGGTGGCCTATTTTGACCATAAGATGAGGCACAGATGTGCCATATAAATGTGATCTGTCAATTTATCTTAATTGACAATCATCTTTGCCGTGTGTCCCACTGCACTGCCTAGTTTGACCCACAGATGTGGCTCGGGGCACAGTTGTATGTCATCTGTCAATCACTCTAAAGGTGGCTCCAGGTGGAATGTCCCATTTATATCAAAAATATTTTCTTTTTAATCTCGCCAGCTGCTTTGATGGCACACTTGCTTTTCTCTAAAGTGATGCTGAAAGACCTTGTTATAGAAATGCATCAAACTTTAGTTTTTAATCCTGCTAAAGTTTTGGAGACAGTTGGTGTCAATGACTAGAGACAGCAAGGAGATAAAATCCTATTACTTTCAGAGAACTCATGTTAAGCTTTATTTTGGACAATCACCACAATTGTGCTGTACTGTTCTTTATCACCCATAAAACCACTTCATGTGCAGGAGGCAGCACTGGTAGAATGGGGGTTCCATTAAATTGTAGCTGAGCAGGCAGGATATCATAGTTCTTTATTTGTTCCTAATGTGTTACTGTGTGTGTGGCACTTGTTTTGACATTAGAGGTAGAGTAGCTCGTCTGTTGGATCGGACCACACAGGCCAGCCTTCATCAGTGAGCCTTGTTGCCACTTGGACCACTTTTCACAGATACTGACCACTACAGACTCACTGTCATGAATGGAACCAAAGTGTGTAAAACAGGATGTTCACGATTATTTTATTTTTACTTTTTTTATATTTAAAGGTATATTAAGTTTAGTTGTCCCTGCCATTTTGCAATAACCTCTTAAATGCTGTAGCTGATTCTCTTGTCATCATTATAGATTTTCTTACAGAGGAGCAAGCACCATGCCTAAACAAATTACTGTAATTGCGACCATCACTTTCCCAAGTACAGGTGGCGCTGTCTTTGCACAGTAAATCAAATTCAAAGCCAGCCATGGTATTTGAAAATCTACGGCCAGTGCGTTTCAAAGAATGCCTGTTGGACAACATATGGGAGGGGGTCTACATCCCTTGCCCCTGGTGAAAACAATTTATTTTCTTTTTCAGCTAACACTTTCATATCAGAATATGTGCCACCAGAAATGCTCATGCAGAATGACATAAACTGGCTCCAACGGCTCCAACGGCTCTACCCACTCCTTCCTCTTCCTAATTGAAGCTCTCATCTGACTTTACTTAAAGTCTCTTAAAGCTTCTAAAGGAAACATAAACAAGCTTTAGTTTTAAATCCTGCTAAAGTTATGGAGACGGTTGAAGCCAGTGACCGGTGACAGCTAGAAGCTAAAATCCCATTACTTTCGGAGAACTAGTGTTAAGCCTTGATTTAGACAGCCTTTTAGTGTGCTTCTCTATTCTTGTTTATTAGTTGTTAGCACATTAGCAATTAACACATTGGACTTATGAGATTTCTTTAGATTACACTTTACAACACAGTTGAATCTTTTCTTGGAATAGCAGATTTGATTTTCCAACCTTTTAAGAAGACCATTGTTCCTTTGTTCAAAGAAACTTGTTTGTACAGGTCATTTAGGGACACGGTGCTGTTAAAATAGCCTAGAAAAAATACATGATCTGCTAATTTCTTTAAAGAGATTTATTAACCAGCCTTGCTAAACAGGCACGACAAAGTCACCAGCTGTTTCAATCACAGTCCCAAATAAGGACTTTTGAAGAACATACAAACAACATAACATACATACAAATAACAGACAAATAATGTATTTGTCTGTACAACTAAGGTTGAACATAATTTTCTTTAAGATAGAGCTGTTGATTATTCCTGGAGATCAGTCTCCAACCCAGCACTTAGTCATTTATCTTGATGATTCCCAGATAAGAACATCTGATAATGTAAAAGGTATTGGTGTTGTCTTGAATAACCAGCTGAAATTATCTTCTCATGTAGCTAGCTCCAAGCCAGTTCCTCCTCTTCAACACCAGGAAGATTCGATCATTCCTCTCCATGGAAGCCACTCTGAGTCTTGTCCAGATAATGTGGGACTACTGCAACTATCTCATGGCAGGTGCTCCAATGTCCAGTTTTATACTTTTAAAGCTCATTCAAAATATGGTTGCATGTATATATGCATTCAGTGTAAAACATTGATCCTCAACCAAGGATTTGAGAAAGACAAGCATCAAAATTAGTAATGTTTACTGTGGAAGCACTTTAAATCATCCGGATAGGAGCCCCTGTGAAAATGTTTACACAATTTCATAAAACACAGACTAGACTATGCCAAATTGTGTAGTGTTTGTACAGTTTATTATGGCTAATTGTTGCTCATTAAAAAAAGGTTATTACTCTCAAGTTTTCATAATCACCATTGTGGCTATACCAGCCTCCACGAGTGAAAAACTATGTCTTTATGGACAGCTAGGCAACTTGGAAAGGTCCCTCACCGAAACCCGAACCTGTCAATGAGTGGGTGTAAACTATTAGCTTGCTGACAAGATTAATGTGTGAAGTAATCTGTTTGGCTTAATGTGCCGACACAATCTCAACTGTTGGAGTGTTTTGTAGGTTTAAAATTATACTTGTCAGACATAAAACACAAAATCTCCTTATTCTTTATTTTGTCTTTAGCCAACTTTTCTAAAAAAAAAATTTATAATTCACATCAATCCCTCGTAGATGAGTATAAATGGAAGATATTGTAGAATGTGTTACGAGGCTATGAAAGGCGAGAAAAATGGAAGGTGAAAGAGGAAAATATACAATAATTATACAAAATAGAGAGACATAGAAAGGTGGAGAAATACAGCAACAAAGTTCCTATTGTGCTTAAACAGTGATGTGGTTGGATTTTAAAACATATATTATATATAAAAGCTTACAGGTTTAAATGCTAGACCTTTTTTAGGATTGTTCACAGGGCAGGATTTGAAGAAATATTTTTACCAGGCGCCAGATATGATTAAAGTCTACCAAAGTCTGGATTTGCTAAATTGCTTAATCTAAGATTATGTTGCTTTTTTCTTTTCTTGAACATTCTTAAGAAGTCTGAGCTGTGTTTGGGAACCTGAGGAGGGTCTAGAATTGTTTTTATGTCAGTTTTATGTCATGCTAAAAGTTTCTTTAGAATTTGACATAATACATTTTATCACATCCCTATTCCATCAGTTTGTAATGGTTGGCTGCAAGAAGGATCAGAATCCTTCAATGCACTTTGGATCATGTCACAATAATGCTATCTATGTTTAGCTCATACTTAAAAGTCTTTTAAAAGTCCTATTTTGTTATCGCATTCAATTATGTCACATGTGTGTCTCATTAAATGCCCACAATAACCCAAGTTGTGCAAATTAATATGGTTCAGTTCTCTGTTCTGGACAAATTTATCAAAGTGTGGGCGAATAAGAAAGGATTGAGTGACCTTGTACGCTGCAGAGAGAGCATGGGACAGGTGAATATGCCATCCTTGGATGTGTTTGGAATCCCCAGCAGTGGTAGTTTAATTGGCTATGCAAAAATCAAGAGAAAAAGTAGGAAAATTCAAAAATAAAATGGAAAAAGCATGAATGCAATTTTGTTCCTGTTTCGTCCAACTTTCTATTCACATACTGGTTACTGGCCAGACCAAGTCATTCATTAATCATTAATTAATATCCTCATCAATGGATAATGGGACATAATGGGTAATGGGATAGTGGTAGCCTAGTGGGTAGAGTTTTGGCATATCAATCGAAAGGCTGGTAATTTAAATCCAGACTAGGATATGCAGTGACTGTTGGGTTCTTGTGCAAGGCCCTTAACCATGTCTGCTCCATGGATGCCATAAAATGGCTGACTTGTCAATCTTTCTACATAATAAAATTTAAAATAAATGCCTTCCCAGCACAATGTTTTAATAGTCCAATCGTCCACTGCATACACAGAAATTTATGGCTAGAGGTGCTTTTCTCACTAATAGGCATACAGTAATTGCAAGTGATTATTATTATTTTCAACCATCGCTAATCACACAGTATGTCACAGACTAGTGCTATCTGTACTTTGCAGATTACGTTGCAATAATTAAGTAAATAATTAAATATTTTATTTAATTATTTTAGTCCTTTGACATTTAAGAAAAAAACATGTCAAACAGATTACTTAGGATTTAAATTTAGCAGTGTTATCTAGAATAATTAGCACATGCAAAACTCCCGTATTTGCATACTATGCTTGTGGGTTTTTATCAGCACATACCCATAACTACACACACACACACTGTTATATTGAACATGCATTTTAAAAATGCTTCATGTTACTATTTATACAGCCACCCAAAGGTGCTGAATTGACAGAAAAGCACTTTGTATGATATTAGGTGGGATGAGGTAGCTTTGAAAGGTCACTTTCTGAACCTGTATGAATGGGTGGGTGTAAAGTATGAGCTTCACTGCTCAACTGAAAAGATCCATATGTGCAGCAGTCTGTTTTGTGCTCAGTTTCAAAGTACAACAGCATATTAGTGCCAGTGTTTTTTGTTTTGTTTTGTTTTTAGTCAGTCAAGATTTAAGAGAGACAATTCCCACAAATCTGGTTATTTTTATTGCATTTATCACTAGCTAAATGGTTATTATCTTCTTATTTTGGTCCACCTCTTTTGTCACATGTCATGATGTTGTCCATTTAATCTTTGGTCCTCTTCTTCTGGGTCATTTCACAAGTCATGTAATGTAATAAGTCCTTCAATGTGTTCCCAATGTCCCAATGTCATTAAAAAATAAGATTCAAGACTTACAGACATTTTTAACCACAATCCAAAGGATTAAGGGCCTTGCTCAAGGGCCCAAGAGTAGAAACCTGGCAGTAGGTTGGCATGAACTGGTAAGCTTATGATCACTACATTAGTACATTATCTACTAGATTATGACTTGTTCAGGGGCACCTTTTCTGTTCTGGCCAACTTGTACACTAGCATCATCATGTTTCTATATGAGATTTTAATCAGTTTTCTGATATGCCTGTCCCGAAGAGCCAGAATGTAGGATACTTAGCTAACACATTAGTGTGGAGATTTTGAATTCCTTATGCAAGTTCAGGATTCCAGAGCAAGAGAAATAACACATCACACATTATTATTCTGCCATTTCATTGCATTTACCAAAATAGATCAGAATAGAATAGACGTTTTTTTACAAAATGTGGTTTCTAATTCTTGTCAATCCCACTCAGGTGAGCTTGAGTCTAGATATGTCTGGAGCATATTAGAGTCTTCTTGTTTGTTTTTTTGAAATATCTTCCTTCTGAGAGTAGAAGACATCTGAGCTGGGTTTGGAAACCTGAGGAGGTGTTATAATTGGGTCAGTTTATAGTTGGTCTTCTTCTTCCGAGTCCCTCCACAAGTCCTGTCCTAACACTGCTTTCAAATTGTCTTAGATGGCCAAGAAAAATTAAAAATCTAATAATTATTCTCAGTTGAACAGAAGACCACTGAAAACATACAGCCTTACAGTACAGCCTTAACTTACATTTGTAGGTCATTTTCTGTCAGTGTGTTTCCCTGTTTATATTATTTAAATTCCCCCCCAGACATGTTTGGCTATTACAGAAGTATGTCAGTTTTTATTGCAGTGCCGTCTAAGCCTTTAAAGGTCACAGACATTGAATATTGGTTTTTACCCTTGCCCTTTAACCACAGAGATTTCTCTGAATCATTTAACAGTATGATTGAATGTTATAGAATGAAAGCTAGATCTTAGGCACATGCATGGACAACCAAAAAAAAAAACAACGAAAAATTGCTGACACTGAAAAATTGCTTTATTAAGTTTGGTACATGCTGTTATTGTTTGATTTCAGGTTCAATTTAGTTTTGTTGTTCCCCACCTGAGCTTCTGGTGCACCCACATCCCATACATTATATCACTATACACTAGCTTACAGAATATTCTATACACATAATTATACCAGGTCTGAAGATATGTCTACTTGTGTATTGTAGTAATTATAGCTATTACCACAAAATACCTACCACAAAACTCAGTTCTGATTGGATGTCGTCCTTTTCAGACATTTTATTATTTATTTATTATTTTATTATTCATTAACAAAAGTGTCAATACTTTTTGTCATAATTTTTATCTTTTTATGTAGTTTTTATTTAGTTATCGTCTCGTTTTCATCATGAAAAAAGGTTGGTTGAGGAAAATTATGACAAAAATCATTCATCAATGAAATTAACACTGCTTGTTTAAATATGACATCCATAGATAAGACAGCAAATAATATACAAAGATTGATGAAAATAACACAGGAACCGTTTTACATTTAAAAATTCTGTTCTTGCTAATTATTTGATGCTTATGCAACATTTTTCTCACATGCACCACAGCCAGTAGCACACGCTGTACCAGTAACAGTCACACTGAACATCAACACAACCCAGCCTGACAACTGACAAAATGACACATAATTCAACCAGTGGAGATCAATGCAATATGTTCCAGGTGCAATTCAGTCACACCATTTGAGTAAAAAGTTGAAAGTGTTCACTCTGTCCAGTGTACACAAATAACACTCAGTGAGCATGTTAATCATTGCACATGGTCACATTTACAATCCTGAACAAGTGATGATAAAATCAAAACCAATTAATCAGGCCAACGGATATACTAGTAGCAACAACACCATTCCATTTCTGAAGGATTTTAAGAATGATCAGTTATGGGGGTTTCACACTACACCATCTAACCTCAGGAAGAATCTCAGAGGAGTCTCCCAAACTATGTTTTCTCACAAACATTTGAGTTTTTATGTTGCAATTTGTGCACTGATTTAAAGAGATTACATAAATTAATCTGTTTTTTTTGGAATTCATCATGCCTATTATGTTTTTAAGCTCTATAGGGTCAGGAATACAGTAAAACATGCGTGCTTCAATACTGCAAGATAACTTTGATTTCTGAATTGATGATTTCTCTTTTGAGTAAAGACCGGAAAGAGTAGGAGGACAGCATAAGAGTGAATCATGAGAGCATGACCTGACCACAACCACTGTGGTGGAGACCTGGTCATTATCACACAGACGCCAAATGTAAACTCTCTGCGGGAAAAACATACAGCTACTTATGTAACAATTACACCGGTCCCAACACACGGCATACAGCAAGAAATACACAGGGGTGTGTTTAGACATATAAAATGTTCAAATTGTACTGAAAAGCTGGTTCCCTAATAATTATTTTAAAATGTATTATTGATTTTTTTAAATAAAGATGAAAGAATTGAATCAACCCTTTAGAATCTAAGTTTAGATACTCACTCATGGACTCTTTACAGCTTATCAAAATCAAAGGTGGTGAGGTGTGCTGAAGTTTCTTCCTGTTCTCAATAGCCTCATTCATGAAATGCAAGCAGAATGAATGTGTGTGTAAGTCCTTCATAAAACAAGTTAAAAGAAATCATCATTCATTAAAGTTTTCATAATCTTTATAGGTATGAACAAAACGTACACCTGCCCTTAACCATGCGGCAAGTATGAACGACACCTGAAAGACAACCAAAAATGTCATGTGACATGACTGCACTGTAATTCCAGTATTACCAAAATACTTAAATAGTAAATAAGGCATTACAAAATAAAATTTAACAAAATTACACTCAACAGGCTTCCTAATTCAACCTGTCATTCAGATAAACGTCCAACATTCTGTACTGATTGTTTAATACATTATTTAAACACCTGTGGCCAATTAATTTCTTATTTATTGCTGATTATTTCACTATAAAAGAGCTTAGAGTCCATAACAGTCGTGAAATGGATGATCTCACACTGATGCA
>JAYDZF010000026.1:9801186-9814184 GCA_034509105.1 Microcambeva barbata | reverse complement strand
TAAATATATACTGGAGTTCTTCATTATTCAGTCCAGTCTCTGATCAAGTCTGTTGTTAGTTCTCAACAAACTCAACGGTTTGTATTGTGTTTGTAGAAGTGTCTCCTAAATTCCCTAAATTAAAATGTAAGTATAAAAATTCAACTAAATTCAAGACAAAATGGTGGAATTTCCAAGATAAAACACTAAAAATATTAATGTTGTATAAAACAAATTATAGTTTATGCTTGGAAATGTCAAATATTGTAATGTAATTAACTAAGATTTTGTCTTAATAAAAATAAAAAGTTTTTTTTGTCTAATATTAAAGTGTATTTAAAATGATTTACAGTAAAAAAAAGTCCTACCTGCTCCTGACCCCACCAGTTTAAAATTTACAAGCAACCATATTCATAGACTCAAACACCTTTGAGATTCAGATTACTAGATATAAATGACAAGGCACTGAGACAAACACTTGGTAAAAGCATGCTTAGTCATGCACACACACTCAGTCCTGACTAACAGTGATCTGGAGGCTCAGGCAACATGGGACGTGTGTATGCTTGCCCAAACCAGCCTGAAGAAAACAATCATTACTCTCTCCTCTTTATGACCCTATTCTACAAGGTTTGAAGTAAATGAGGTGGGGGAAGACTGTGTTGTCTCCAGGTTGCCCAAGGCTGTTCTTCCAAACTGGATTAAAATACACTAGGAGCTGCTGGAGGTGCGGGTTTAAAGTAAGAAAAGCCATGGAGACTCCATAGGGGAGACCATGATATCCCTATAGCATGCTGAGAAGAATTACTAGGATTTTGATGGGTGACTGACACCCAAGAAAAGCTTCTTTTTGTTGTCATTGCAGACAGGGAGATTTTCCTAAAAATCTATCCATCATATTTCAGAAGTGCTTAAATAAGATTTACTAGCAAAATCAAACATCTTATTTATTTAAAGTAACTTTGAAGGAATCCCTGTCATTCCATTGGTGAAATGCTAATGGTCAATCATAGTATTTGGTTTCTACTGTGGGTAGAGAACATAATTGTGTGAGTCAAAATGATTACAAAGCCTGTGCAGCTGCATTTAATGTATTAGGAATGATATGCAAATGCATTTATGTTATACCAATCCTATTATATAGATTTCACAACATATCATCTCCCAATGGCTTAACAATTGACCTGTGACTTATTCACTTTGGAGCCCAATGTTCTCTTATTATGGGAATGCCAAGAAATATTATTTAACCTCCAAGACATTTCTCATTAAAACTACTATGAGCCATGTTCATAATATCAGTGGCAAGGTCCCTTTTAAACTGTTACACCTCAAACTTCAAGAAAATATATAAACAATAATGAGTTTTTATGACCAAGTTAACTGGTGGTCAGACTTTGACAGCTTTCTAGTGTGATTCACATCTTACAATATAGTAATGTTCACTGATGATGAGACATCTGAGCACCTCTGACCACCATGACATCTTCGTCTCCCATTAGAAACCCATTATATGCATTGACATCCATTACATTGTGATTACCCATAGCATGATTGCCCTGGATTTAATGTAATTTCTGATTACAAATCATGTAAATCACTATAAATGCACAACATACTGTCTTGTATTACAATAATCAGCCTTAAAAAACCTACAAGAGGTGAGTGACTGAGCTGAGTCACTATTTAATTGTTTTGTTTCTTTTGATGACCATTAAAACCACATAGATAGTCCAGCTTGAACCATATCACACTATTTTAATGTGGTATTTGTATCTGTAATGGCCTTGCACTGCATTCAAACTGTTTTAACATGTGTTTATATTTATGTTTTTTGTGAATATTAGTTCCAAAAGAAATGGTAGGGTTCGTGATGGAATTGACAAAATATTTACAGAAATAAATAGTATAGTAAAGCAATCTAGTCTTATAATTTATAAACCTTTCATAAGCAATATTGGTTGTGACACAAGTGACTAAATGAATAAGTAAGCGTCTGAAAATGCATTCTTATTGAGCTAGTTATAAATATAACTCATATTAATCGTGCTGGGTGTATAAAGTAATGTTTTTAAGTGTTGAACACAAATCAGCTTAACCCATTAGCAACAACACAAGTGTAGTGATTTATTCATGCGCTCGACGCGCGAGCAGATTTAGGGATTAAAAAAAACACTGCGAGAGGGCGTGGCTAGTTCATGTTGTTCGATCTTACTATTGGTTGAAACTTATCTGGGGGCGTGGTTGAATATAAAGCCACACTACACGCGGGGGTCTGTGTTTATTCTCTTGAGTGTCTGTGAGGAGTAGTAGTGTAACCATTTCTTATCACTGAAAGCAGCGGGGCGTCTTTACGCTTTGCAAAGTGTCTTTTTTTTATCGTTCGTGTTCAAAAGATAAAAATCATAACATAATGGATTTTCTGTGGCTGTTGTGTGTGCTCCTGAGCGTCTGGTGCATCGGGGCTGAGCGTCACAGCGTCTATTGGAACAGCACAAATCCACAGTGAGTATCTTTAATTAATATTTAGATGTTTTTAAAAGTCTGTTGTGGATTGTATTCACCATAACGGGTAACTTCCTGACTTAAATAATTATAATTATGAATTATGTTATCCGTCAGGTGCAAATCAGCGTTAGCACAATGCATGTAATGTTAGTGTTATGTGCATACGTGTAAACAAAACTAGTTTAAATTTTTGTTTTTAATTTAAGTTTTAATTAAATTCCATTTCAAGTCAGGGGTATTTAAACAGGACGTTTTATTATATTTTAAAGATTTACCAGTAACTGATGTTTATTTACCAGTAATTGATTGCTGTGCGACCCCTTGATGTTGCACCACACTGTGTCATAATCCTAAAGTATGAACATATTCTGCTTCTAGTATATTCATGTTATTTTACTCACCTATACATTACCAAGCCTGGACTTATTGTATTGAAGAAAGAACAAATCAAGTTGGACTCATTCATTTCTGTGAACCCGAGAAACACCACACTCAACTGGCCAGTAATTGTAATTGTGCGCAATCTAGCTGCGAACATGACCACAAACAGCTGGGCAGATCAGATTAAAGTAGTTTCAGACACTTGCCGTAGAGCACACATACACACAGACATGGCCAGAGTAATAAATAGACTAACCAGTGCAAACTAGACATGTAGACTAATTTTAATGGGAAGTCTTATGTTACATTCTGTTACTAGGGGCAATGAAAGCATACAACCCAGAATAAGCATGGTCCCCTCACCAGCACATCAAAGTCACCAGGCTGAATTAACCTTAACATTTTATGTGTACCTCCGTATAAGCTTCATATCTTAATTAAACACTGATTTATTTTCTATGTGTGTTGTGGGTATAGATTTAAATAAGTCTGCATAACATGGGCAACCTTCCCAGGAGGTTTAGAATGGTAAACATACTGATTGTGGGATCAGGAAAATAAAGAAAGTAAAAAGAAATATGAACTTTAGTTTTTGTAATTACACTTCATTTACATATGTTGCTCCAGAAATGTTATAAATAAATATTTAGTACTTAAAATCCAATGAATACAATTAGTTCTGTGAAAGCTCTGTTGTAAAAGGTGTACTGAAAGGAATATAATTGGTATATAAAACAATTTAATGCTTAAATTTTACTCTATGGGATAAGGGATAGATGTCTGCCCAATATAATGTTCAAAACTCTTATTTCACATAGAATGGTTGAAATTACATTGGCCCACATTGGGATTAATATCAGACATGATGATTTTATTGAAAAGCATTATCTACTTGTTTTAAGGCATACATTTTATAATCATTGCTCTCACTAAGGCTAAAATGCCCCTTCTATTTTCAGGGTATTATGTCTTAATGAATTTACATTCTTGTTTCAAACAGCATTCTTCCATCATGATTAAAATTGATGTAGTCCTGTTGTTAGTGATCTTAAAGTCAGTCCATGGAAAATTGCAGCTTGTTTACAAGCTGGCTTGAACTGGAGTAGATGATGACGTTGTTTCAGAACACTCACCGAACTCAATTAGTCAATCACATGTTCCTGTGTTATCTGGTGCGTCACTATTAATGGGATTGCGTAACCGTATACTACCTGTTCCTACTCCTAGTATGGTCTGACTCACTATCATGTAAGTGAGTAGAGCGATGTGGAAAAAAACAGCTGGAAAGAGGAGAGGCAGTGATGGTTCAGAGGAAACCAGCTGAAACTGATTTTTTTTTTCATTAGGGAGGAAGTTCATTTGGAAAACGACTGAATCAAATCATGAAAACATCCTGAAACACTAATGATTGCACAACTAAGAAATGAGTTGGGTTTGGCAGATAAGGATTGTAGAGCAGTAGATATATAAATCATGTATATGTTATATTAATCACTACACTGACCAGATTTGTGAGAAAGGTGGGTTGCCTTTAACCGTGATGATAAATTCAAATACTATTGAGTTGTATTACAGTTAATACCTGCTACATTTACATTCATGTGGTACGGCTATAATGAAAAAGCTGTTATCCGATGTGTACGACACACTCCTGTGAGCATAATCCCATCTGGATCAGATTATAATCTGGTAGCGGGACTATTTATAAATCTTTCCTGGAAATCTCAGTGTGTGATTAAAGATACTTGTCAGCTTGTTTTCTTCCACCTTTAAAAGGCATTTTCTTTAATCCAATTGCACTTCAAGCACTTTTCTGGGGTGGGTCATGCATTAACACTTAATTAATCAATGGCTGAGTAGATTTGTCCCTAATGAATAGCTGTAGCGGACACCTAATGTGTATTGATAGGTGTTTTGAAAAGGATCCAGCTTTTCAGAGTTCAAGACAGGCAGCACAATTACATAATACTGTAGTGACACTACACTGTCCCAACATGACTTTTCTTGAATGTAATTAATTGATAAAAAACATGTCTAGATATTCAGGAGAAATACTAGTTTTTAAAGCTGACATTTTTAGTTCAAGTTTAGTGATTGTTGTTCTTATGACACAAGCATCGTCATCTTTTTGAAGCATTGCCCAACCCGATGGCTCGATCTGGCCGAAACACAAAAACAGACACACCCACACACGCAAAGTCTACATTAAGGAGCGGCACGTGTTTACTTTATGTTGTGAAACCAATGTTTACGAGTGAGCGCAGTGGCGTGTGGACAGTAATGATTTAATCCCCTGCGTGCTCCTTTGGAAAGCCGCCCTACTGGTTTGGCGTGTGTGTGTGCTCATGGGGTAACGGGCCAGTCAGGTCTGTCTGGGCGACACGTACTTGTTTGTGACAGTCTGCAGTGACAACGTGCCTCAGCTTGCCATGGAGCAGTGCCTTGGATTGTTTGGAGTGCCGAAGGGGGTAAACATAATGAAGTTAGCAACAGCTGGGCCAAAAGCTATTGGATGACCATTATCAGTTTCCCCCATCTTAATTTGTATATGCGCTCTCTTGTGCATTTCACTTAAAGGGAATTGGGTTTACTTAGTGCCCTCTAGTATACCAGTCACACATGGGTCACACACATGGAATCTGTGTTTTGGGTATATATAGTAAGTCGACTGGCTTGGCAGCAGATGCGTTGCTATACTTGACTGTCAGCTGTCCGGTGTTCTGGCTATTCCCCCAGTCTAGCACACCCCTCCCATTTCTCTGTACCTGTCTGTTCCAGTCTCCGTCTCGGCTCCCTCCCTCGCTATCCGCCTGCCAGCTACAATCTGTCCTTAAACGCTATCTCTTATGTCAGTATCTGTCTAAACCAGAAGTTGTTCTTCTTTAGTAACCCAAGCAACTTAATCTCAGCTCAAATATATTGAGTTGTTCTCTTTCTGCATCTCTGCATCGAGAGTCTGTATTGTTTTGTATTGTACGTTGAAGCACTCTCGTCCCATTTTATTGCCTTTTTTCTAGCCTGTAAGGCTCTAGTGTCGGGCTATTGAGAAGTGTAAGTGGCAGGTGGGAGCCAAAGCAAGAGTAGCTTTGAAGTAGCAGACACTCAGTCAATCCTAGTCAACCCTCTTTTTTGGAAATCTCTACATCTGTCTGCCAATTCTCTTCTGACCAGAAAGCAACAGGAATCTGCACAGCTGGACTGTAATCTGTTGTCAGGCCAGAGTTAATGCCCAGATTATAAGAAAGGGTGTCTAATCTGAGAGAACTGGCCAGCATTATATACTGTTCATTGATAAAATATACACAACAATAAGGTCACTTTACTTATTTGAAATATTGGTTTCAATCACAACATTTGTATTTCCACTCAACAGCAGACGACACCATTGTAACACAAAATAAAACTATTTTTCCACAGAGGAAAGAACTTTTATAATAGTATTTCATTTCCAGAACTGCCACTCAGCCAAGTGGACAAAGTTCACTTTGAACATACCAGACCAGGTAACTTATTGAGGGCTGGGCCAAGAAACTGACCAAAAAATGTTCGTTTATTAATCAAAGTAAAAAAAAATCTAATTAACACTGACCTCCAGCCAGTTGAATAAAATGCCAGCCTTCAGATAATGCTGAATCAGTGAAAGTCAGTGATTTAAAAATTGGATCAAGTTATGGACAAAGGTACAGAGGTCTGTTTTTATACTAACAGTGTATATAGGTGCAGCAATCTGGCACACATAATCCTTCCACTCTCGGCTCTGTATAATTGTAAGACATAATCTGCAGGATTAAAGGATATAACTCTTACAAACACTTGTTACAGCATTTCTTACCGCGTATGCACACATCAGATTGCTATTAATTCCCCCCGTTCACAAATTTCAGCATGAAATTCCAGAGCGATTGATGATGTAAGAGGGAAGGTTGTATATGGCCTAGTATTTTAACAAGATCTTATGTATCCTTGTTAAACCAAGTCAAGTCAAATTTGTTTTGTTTAAACCAGTCAAGTCAACTTTACAATAGCAACTTTAAAGAATCCAGGACAAACAGACCAACGCCAATGGTGAGAAAGCCAAAGCTGGCAAGTTAAAAAAACCTTAAGATTACTCAATCCTCGTTGAGTGCCCTGTGTAATTTTTGCTCGACAAGCATTTTCTTATACAGTCAGACTGATGATAAAAACCTGTCCTAATAAATTTGGTATTGTTAGGACAAAAGCCATATAATTCCATTAATTTAATGATGTCAGCGCCTATTATGCCCACATTCCCAGAGCTATGCAAAGGTAAACAAATCCATTTACATGAATATATGGTAATGCTTAGTGTCTATTTTGCTCCTTTAAAGTCTTTATAGTCTTTCTGTAGGTTCACACTGAGCGAATGAATGAGTTCTTCTCCCTATTATTATGCTCCCCTCACCCGGCCCTGGCCCCCACCTCGGCCGGCCTTATCTCTTTGGCAGATTTCCTCCCTTGCACTCGGTTCATCTTCATCTTCCAGTTCTCACAGTCGCTACAGACTTCGTTTCTCTGAGCGCCTGTTATTTTTTCTGCGCCGTGCTGTTTTTCCACACCATCTCCGCTCTCCATCTCCCACGCTGATTAGTGTTTGGATTCTCACCACACCAAAGAATCAGAGTTTTTCCTGTCGCCACTTTGTAGTACTACAGAGGTATTGTTCTCGTGGCATACACACTGTCGTCTGGTAGCACGCGTGATCTGGCAGAGCTTGTTTACAGCCTGCCGGGTTGTTTAATTAGGGTCTTGTCGCCCTGTCTGACATCCTAGGATCTGTGTATCCACGACACGATGTAAACATTATGATGGGAGCTAAATGTTTGTTTGTTACCTGATCGAAGTAAATTTAAATGGATATTTAATAGCAGTCGAGCAGTAAAAGAGATTATATGTCCGGCGTTAAAAAGCTTTTAAATCCACAGGATGTCCTACCCACAAGCAATTAGCATCTATTTAAAAGTGAAAGAGACTGGTCGGGAGAAGCGCATTAAAAGCAAAAGGGTAGAGATAGACTGGGAAGAGGGGGATGGGCTGTGGGTGAGGGGTCAGACCAGAGAAAAGGGGGCTGCATTTAAAAATTAGTCCCAATGAAGAGGCCCCGGTTTATAATGTGATCCTGAAAAGAAAGGCGCCCGTAGAGGGGGATGGGCCGAGGATGGAGGAATAAAACACGGACAAAGAATAGAGAACAGACGGGGACAGTGATGGATGTGATGAAATTAAGGGGCTATGAAAAGAGCAAGCTGTCTCAGATGGGTTTTTAAAGAGGCCACCGTATATAACATGGCCAACGTCGAGTCGATTAAGATCTCAATGTCTAACATGCACACCGACACTCCATAGGTCGGTGAGTAGAAGTAATGCAATCTGTGCACAATCTGCAGTGTGTTCATTCCACTTTGGAAAATTGGATTAACCATTTAGCATTCTGACCCAGTCCAACGTGGCTACTCTAATTACGTCATGATTAAAAAAAAAGATTTTGCTGCATTTTTATCCACACATTGGTTAGAAATGCTGAGATTGACATTTAGTTGTAAGCTGTTCCATAATTAGAATGGTAATTCATAGAAAAGAGAGTATGCGTCATTTGGTGCGTGTGGATCGACTTGTTTTATTACCCAGTAGTTTAGAAACAAAGCTCCAAAATAGAATCTGAACGCTTGTCACGGCATGCCGCCCCTCTTAACGTCTTCCAGACACCAAGCCCACAGGTGTTGCGTGCGTGTACGAGTGTGTGTTTTTTTCTCAGTGTAAACTGCTGAACTGCTTATAGTGCAGTTGTTGTGGAAGACATGTGTTGGGTGCTGACTGTCTGAACATGTGTGTGTGTGTGTGTGTGTGCTCGCTGACTCCAGCGGCGTAATATGTCTGACCCTGCACTCTGACTCTGCTGACCCGACTGACAGCTTGAGACATTCCAGAGGGCGAAGGAAAGGTGGCTCGAGCCACGCTGAAGCTGCATCTTGTAGACTTGACACTTACTCTTTTACAAGAGTGCACATCAGGGTGCCGGAACAGGAATGAGCATATCAGTCTCGAGTCTAGTCTAGTATCATAACACATTTTAAATCAACACCATAGTGACTTATTGTTGTTTTTTTCAATTTCAACACAATTATTTGAAAAGTAATTCGATTCCCTTGCAAAAACATAGCCAAACAAGTCTGTGTAATTGTCCAGATGGCCAGTAGGCAATGTGAGTTTATTTGTGTAGTACCTCTCATTCACAGTGGTATTTCAAAATGCTCAGGAAAAATAAAACCATTAAAACCTCTTTGAGACCTAGAATCTCACAAATACATGCAGTTACGATAAAAATTTCAAAAAACACAAACCAAAAATTACGAACATGAAAAACTAAAAGAAAACCTAGTTAAATCGCTTCTAAAATAAGGATTTTAAAACATTATGGCTAAATAGTGCAATAAAAAGATGGATTTAAACATTTCTACATTTGAGGCACATTTATTCTCCAGCAATCTGTTCTGGTCTGTGTTGCACACTAGCTGCTTCTTCCTCATGTTTAGTTTGGACTCTGGAACTGTACAGTGACCGTAAAGCAGACAAGGTTAAGGGCCTTGCTCAAGTACCCAACAGTGCATACATGGCAGAGCGCCCAACCACTCAGATAGTCCAAACCTTTACCCACAAGATGAGCACTGTTCTCTTTTTTACATTACACGTTAATCTTTATTTCTTAGTTCTTTTAAATAGGTTTTACAATAAAATACACTTATCACATCAATCACATCAATCAGGGGAAGTCTAACTACTGTTAGAGAAATAATAACAGGGAAATGATTACATGAGAAAAACATGTTTGGACTGTTAGTGTTCCTTGAATTGGGTTTATGGTTGTGGTTGGTGTGAAGATGAATAATGTTTTACCAGGTATTGTAGAGTAGTTGGAGAGCAGAAACAGACACTCTGTATTCATGGCACGGTAGGCATCATTTAGACCCCAGACTGAACAGTGCTTTCCACTTAACACCTATTTGCCCGAAGCTATACAGCTGCCGAAGCTCCTAGAAACAGCGCGGTCGAAGCAAAGCGGCTTGAAATTTACAATCTCTTCACACCTGCATCCCTCTGTTACTCTTACCCAGCACCTCCGTGTGCCGGCTCTCACACGGGAAAGTGAGAACGAGCGTTTGAAGTGACGGAACGCCAGGAGGAAAAGAACAACAAAACACAGCACCACGATCATCAGGCCCCAGATCAAGGCTGATCTAAGGAAAACGCAGGTCTGCACATTAGGATTGGGACGTGTGTTTATCAGTGACATCTACCGAACCCGAATGCAGACAACGTGCAAGCGGAGTGTGCAGTAACGATGCCTCATCTGCTCCTGTTCAGAGAACTATATTACAAGCAGGCCCTGAAGAGCTCCTAATCAGGTCTACTTCAAAGAACAGCATGGAATATGAAAGGAGAAGTCCGAGACTCCAGTTACAGGATCCAATTTTACTTTAAAGGATGTTCTTTTTCAACACATTCAAAAAAGAAGGAGTCAGAGGAAGACACAAAACAATTCCTTTCTTCTACTAGCTTGGAGACAATGTTAATAATGTTCTCATTTAACTGTCATTACTGGGTACATTCTAAGTTTATTACACATGATAGTAGATTAGTTTTCTGTCCAGACACACCTCAATAAATGTTTTTTTTTTCATTTATTCAGCTATTTTTATATAACAAAAGGTCACAACGGGGATTTACATTACAGATGAATTACTGCTGTAATTACATAGTCAATATATATATATTATTATTTTATTCTACCTGGCCACGGTTGCTTCACAACAAAAAAGTTGCATGTTCACCCCATTGTGTGCATCTGGGAGCTCAGATTTCCTGCGTTAAAGATACAAAAGTGTCCATGACTTAATTGAATCATCATTGCTCCTGTTGGGTGCGGCTCTTGAGCCCCATTATCAGTTGGGCATCGTTTATACACCAGGAGCCCTTACTATCTTACATTATTCATTTAATTTTTAAAGGATACACAGTACAGTTGTTAATGTAGTAACGCATAGCCTTAGATGAATGGCCAGAATGAAAACCCCATTTAGTGGTGCAGTAGAATGGAGAACAACAAACTCTCAGTTCCAAGCACTTTTATATGCACACAGCTTTGTCTATGTAGACACAAACACTTGGGAAAATGAAGCTTTCTCGTAAACCACCCACAATACAAACCCTGAAATAATCCAGGATAAACTCAAGCAATGTTGATAAATGTGGACACCAATGGGGAAAGTTCCAGGCTTAACAATGTTCTGGGGTATAAAAACATGTGCAACTCGTCGCCTTTGTCATCATGACCCCCAAGCAAACCGAAGCCACCACAACAATTAGCCATCTCCGATCTAAGTCACTGATTGTGCTCAAACAATGATGTGTTAGATCTCAAAACTCGATAACACTCGCTATTTTCCCAGACAGTTAAAAGCCAGCGGGTTTAGCAGTGCAAACAAGCCCGGCTTTTGAACACAGCACTGATTACAAGCTTCACGGGACGAACCGTAATCCCGGCAGCAGCCTGCGCCAACAAGAGCCATCGTGCGAGCGCATGTGCGCGTGTTTACTCCGTTCTGAATAGACTCCGAGCTGTTTTGACAGGTCTGCTAATTCTAACAACAGTAGCGTGGGAGGGAGGTGAGTGCACGGGGCACAGCCGGGGTGCCAGGAGCCAGAGCGTCTGACTGAGGGGAGACGTCGCGAGAGCGAGCGCAACAGGACAGGCCTTTGATTTGATTGCCGCTTACACACTTGTGTGCCAATAAAACCCCCGTTGACATAGTGGTAGAGGTGTGTAAATGTGAGACGTGTTTATCATAACATGGCCCGGGCTGACGGTAGCAAATTAGACATTAGTCAGTGGCGTTCAACCCACATGGTCACTTCATCCTGACAGAAATTAGAACTATGAGAATTCTTCAAGTTTCTACCAATGCTTTCATATCATCATCAAATGAATATCTTTTCCCCCTTAAAGCTTTTTTGAGCAATCCAAAAAGGTGAAAATCAGATACCATTATTCAAGTATTCAGTACTTTGGTTGGAAACTAAGAGAGCTTAAAGTAGAGAAACTTCCATATTCAAATCCCTCATAGCTTTATTAAAAAAATATATGAATATTTAGAATACATGAATCAAGTACTAGACAGTCTGGCAGGACACAGAATGACAGGAGTGTCTAAGACAGCCCCAGACAGAGAGCCGTAAACACAACAAGGGGGCAGAACGCTGCAAATAGCAGGAGCCTGGGCGTCTCCCGAGCTGTCTCCGTTCTGATAAACCCAGGGAAAGATGACAGGACACAGGTCATGACCGGGAGCAGCAAGCTGGCTGTTCAAAACATCTTTATCAATAAATAGTGAATGAGAGACATAGGAAGATAGCAGAAAAGATTAAGAGAGAGAGAGACAGCCAGGTCAGACTCTTGTCTTACTTGGCATCATGCAAGCAAAAATTCTTCACATAACGCACGCAACGGCAAAGAAAACATGACACAGAGACAGCGCCAGAGACAGCAGGGTCATAAACAGCACTTCACAAAACCAGCTGGACCAGGTGACGAGAAGACTGCGTCCTGCTGTCCATCACTCAGTGTTCTCCTTTTCAGTAGCCCGGATGTGTTGTTTTACCAGCCTTCGTCTCACGTTTAACTATGCTCTTCCTCTTAATCCACACCCAAAGAGTTCATCCTACACACTTCGTCTCTAACCGGGCCCTTTTCTTTCTATCTTCTCCAGCTTCTGGTCGGACGATTACACAGTGCCGGTGCAGATCAACGACTACCTGGACATCGTCTGTCCCCACTACAAGCACGGCGAGATCCCCTCGCAGCAAGCCGAGCGCTACGTGCTGTACATGGTGGACGCCGAGGACTACGAGACGTGCAAGCCACACTCCTTCGACCAACTGCGATGGGAGTGCTCTAGACCCTTCGCCGTCCATGCGCCGGAGAAGTTCTCCGAGAAGTTCCAGCGCTTCACACCCTTCACTCTGGGCAAGGAGTTTCGCCAGGGGGAGAGCTACTACTATATCTGTAAGTTTGATGTCATGTGACTAGTACATAAATGAAATATTAGTGCTAATGT
>JAYDZF010000026.1:9356657-9370618 GCA_034509105.1 Microcambeva barbata | reverse complement strand
CCCTAATTAGGATAAGGGGTTAAAGACAATGAACTGAACTGAACTGTGTTCAATATAACCTGTTTACTGATTAAACTCGTGTAATGAATAATCATTTCCTGTCATTAATGTAATGTTAAAGTTCCAACAAACAAACAAACAAATCCACTAAAAAGGGCACAACTGTTAGAGAAAATATCTGCTGATTCATATTTGAACTCGGGTTTTGTTGTTTTATATGAAAATTATAGATGAAAATTTATGAATGGATATTCATTCCATACTGTATTCTGAGAGAATAAGTTTTTTGTTTCTTTATTTAGATATTCTGTGTGGTGTTTATGTTCATTTTAAACTCTTTTGGGCAGACTGTCCTGAAGCTTTCTGAAGTAATGGTCTTGCATACTGTACCAGACTTGGCTTAGCTCATCATAAAGAAGCTGCCAAATTCTGATCCAAGTCTTTGCTTAACTTACAGGGAAACATCTCATCAGATTTTCTTGGCCGTCCAGTTCTTTTTTCTGCTCAATCCTTTCCAACTGTTCAAATCCCCTGACCCTTTGAATTAAATAATGTGCCGGGAAGTTGGCTTTACATGTATCTGCAAGTTTCCGGTGAATCAACCTCATACAACATATGAAGAATGGAATGCTCAGTAATGTCTTGCACGGTGTAATAGATCCTTCTCAGATCTCAGTAATTTTGAAATGAAATAGCAGAACTGTCTGTTTCTTGCTATTGTTATTCATGTCTTCTGTTTTCTTTATAATATTTTAATTAAAAAAAAACTGCATGGGAGAGAGTGCACACGTTTTGCTAGTTCGACCAGAAGAACAGAACAACAAAGAAATTCCTGGCTGGATCCATCTTAGTTCTCACCCATCCCCTTAGGCCCCATCTACATCCCCACCCCATTCCCTCTTCATTCCCTCATGCCTTAAATTAACCCATCCCCCGATCTCCATTCTTAATTCCTTCGCTGCCTTGTTTTACAAAATTTGAAAACACATATCTTGACCCTTCAGTAAGAATCAGATATCATTTTAAGAGACAATTGTTGTTAAATTGAGAAATTAAATGCAAAAGACATTTCACTAAGTTCACTTATGGTGATTGCAGAGATTGTGTGTGAGTGCCAGAAGTCTGGATGACAGCAGGATGTCTTAAACCAATCATTTGGCATAAAGTCATTTTTAAAAGTGCACATGCAGTATTTATATCTGGACATAGATGAGTTTGTTTTAGTGTTTAGTTTTGTTAAAAACACACATCAAATATTCAGGAAACCAGCTATTTTGTCACTCTGTAGCATGGAAACAACATGATAGTTGTAATATATGTTAATGATCATGTATTGTTTTATTACAGGCCAAGTATTGCTGACTGCCTTTCCATGTTGTGCTACACTCTTATAAAGGACATAACTAACACAATGGTAAATATTGAATTTCGCACTATTAATAATTGTGATTATTTTCCATCCTCCAGACACAACAAAAGAACATAGAAAAGATTATATAAGTGCTTACTCCTGCAAGAAAATTATGCCAATTCTTAATTATGCTTAATTTATTTTTAGTACCAAAATACTTTCATTACATATAAGAAAAAGATTTGTTTCATGGAGGAAGATTATTATATAATCATGGGGGAATATTTATACAATGCACAATATTCATCACGTTCACTTTTTGACAAGGTTTGCTACACTATATGGCTAAAAATATTTGGATATTTTATGACTACTTAATTACTAATGATTCTGGATTTTAAAGCCTGCTGGCCACAGTGGTAGCCGAGTGTGAAGACCTTAGGGCTATCGTGATGTATGGTTCAAATCCAGTCGCCCTTATGCAGCCACTGTTGGCTCTTAAGAGAGGCCCCAACCCTATCTGATTTAGAGGCACCATACAATGACTGACTCTGCACTCTGACCCCAGTTTCCAAATTTGAATGAATTGAATTTCATGTGGATATGTATGAATATTTATGTAGGAATTTGTATCCTAGTGGATAAGGTACTGGACCCTCAATAGGCCACTGCTACCAGTATCAGACTTGTAGCTTTCCGGATTGGCTCCTTCCACCTTCATTGGTCCCAGCTGCTCAATATAATGAGAATGCTGGGACTCACATGTTGGAGATTATTTCCCCACTTTGCATCCCTTCTATTGTTTTTTGTGATCCTCTGACTTGGTTAGTTGGTAATAATTTCAATGCTTGAGATATTTGTGGTTTATATTGCTTTAGTTTGTTATACTCTTGGGCTGTTTGTGAGCCGTGTTTGTGTGTGTTTAGATTAATTTTATTTAGGAGGAAGGCAATCAGGAAGGGAAGGTGTGTCTGTATGCCGTGCTGTCGAAGAGAGGGGTGTGGCAGGCACACACAGGAGAGCTGCCAGACTGAGAAACAGGTTGTTGTTCCCACTGTTGGGCCCTCAAGCAATACCCTTAATATAACAATTATACTGTCACAGTACTGTAAGTCGCTTTGGATAGAAGTGTCTATCGTTTTCCAGAATTAATGTGCGCATGTGCACAAAGTGAAATTCATACAGTCACAATTTGAGTTATTTGGTGTTAGGATCTTCACAGAATCTTGACCCAGTGCCTGGTCTAACAATGAAAATGAAGCGCAGGAATAATGGAAAGTTTCTTATTGTTTTGGGAATAATTAATACAATACAGTACCAAGTAATCAATATAACATTTGTACATGACCGTTTTAAAATGTTTAGAAGCATGGTCATTACCCAAATTGTGTCTTTCCAGAGCCCTCTAATACAAACTCCCAGCCTAATAAACAATAGTTGAGCTTTCCAATAGATGCCTATTTTTTCTACCTTGATTGTTACTCTTTACTGACGTAAGTGTTCCCTGCTTGGCTATTATGTTTAGTTGTAATTGGGCCACTTGGCGTCTAATAGCAGTGTGTTGTCGCAACATTGATTTGTTGTTTTTTTAGATGATTGGTATTATTGTTTTCGGGGATTCTGAGGCACAGCAGGCTTGCCTGCTCTCTTGCCGCAGTCCACAGGTGGCGCAGGAAACCTAAATGCACTGTATTAACCTATATAATTTGCTTCATCAGTGTTTATGTCTGGTGGGTTGATATTCCTGGTACACTTCAATCACCTTTTCAACCAAACTCACGCTGGGGTCAGACTGAAGGTTAAAATGAAATTGGCCTAATTTCATATTAATAGGGTAATTAGTTAGATTTATTGGGAAAAAAATGATAAAAATACTGTTCTAATGGACACATGCTCATTATATTAGGAGAATTGAAGGTAAAAAATGGTTAGAAGTTAAAACAAAAACCGACCTTCTTTTATATTGACCATAAACTCTGGTTCCTGTGGTCAACAAAATCTAAAAAATTGCAGTGCTTTGTGCTATTTAAAATTATTGTTTGCTCTGACATATTCACATGCTGTAATACCTCATGCACACATAGTCATTAGCACACATGCACATTCACATCAGGTCAGAAAATTATAGTGTTACCGTAGTGATGCTAAATTGGTGTACAACATAAAACTGAAATGTTTTTACATAAAGGGGGTAATAACTGCTTGTTTCGTTACCTAATTATGGTGAAATAATTTTTGTCCCCAGTAGACTTTTGTAATTTGTATCAAAATACAAAAATATATATTAAATTTATTTAAATGTTGTTTTACACATGAACAATGCAGAGAGCAAAGTGTTTTCTCCAACACGTTTACTGTCAGCTGCTGCTAGTTAGTTAGTTGGATTATTTAAATAGATTATATGCTGATTTAATAAAATTATTAAATTAAGAATAAAAAATAACACTCTTCAGTCACTGTCTGAAGTATTTTTTTAAATGTTGTACCAACTTGCAAAAACATTTTTGAGTGTTTAGCCAGTGATGCACTGCCGCATTCACATATTCAGCACATGAAAATCTTCTTCCTCTTAAAGCTTCAAGTGTCCAAAAAGGCTTAATTCAGATGCTATAAAAAATCTCTTAGACAGGAAGAATTACTTCCTCTTCCTGTCTAATTTATCATGCTAAACATGCTAATTTCAAACTGCAATGACTCAGGGACTCAAAATCAACATGCCACCAGTCCTAGAATCAGTGATGTTTGATCTCACATCAATATGCTTGTTTGTAGTAACCACGTCATTTGTTTGGTGAAAAGCTGATTTAAGAATTCAAATGATTATTTACATATTTACATATAAAACACATCACAGTATTTAATGTATGCAAGTCTTGAACACTTTATTTAATGAAATTCAAGGAGGCTGGTATCAATAAATAAACAACCCAATATACAGTAATAGCTCGGCAGTTTTCATGTTACCAACTGAAAAAAACCGTTTTCCTAGCTGTATAACAAATGCTTAATTAAATCATTCAGTATGAGTTGTGAAGTCAATCCTATGTTTCTTTAGGAATTGCCAGTTAAAGGTGTATTTTCTTTGGTTTCTCAAAGTTAAAAAATCTGATTTACGTTACGTAGGACCAAAAGGAATGGGGGTGGGAGCATTTCTTCTATGGAATTCTATGGAATCTGGTTGGTAACATCATAACACTGTCATCTATCAGATGTGGTGTCGATGTTGCAAAAAACATTTTTACTACAAAGATACGTGTCCTTTTAATAAAAGTTGACGCTGCGCTTCAGAGAGAGCCGAGCGCCTCCTGCCCAGACCGTGCGCGCGCGACAGCACGCAGTCCACGTAACGCTCCCAGAAGGCTTGCGCGAGCTTCATGAACAGCTCCTGGTGCTGGAGTCTGGGGGACGCGCGCAGATGCGTCATTAAATCCCAGAGCTCGGCCACGCTGTCGGCCGCGCGCACCTTCTTGGCATCGATAATCGCGAGCGACGCTGTGTTCCAGCACCCTGTATCGATCTCGGCCAGGCCGCCTGGAGGTGGGATCTGGACACCTCCGGTCAACATGGCGCGCTCGGCTTGCAGAGAACAGCACGCGGTGGCGGCGAGCGCCAGCACGCACGCGCACCTGAGACTCAGTCCCACTATTAGGTCCAATTTTGGAGCCAACATTCCCGTTTATGGAGGTTACAATCTGTAAATAGACCTGGGAAACAATAACAAAAGTAACGTCAGAAAAACCTTGATCTTTAGTTAAATTACTTTATTTTACCAGCCGTTTTGTTGAAGTCGAGATCGCGGTGGGACGTGCTTTCTGGAAACAAGGCAAGATTGCATCCTGTACAAGGCAGCTCACCCAATTAAGCACTAGTAATCCATCTACGGGCACATATGCGACGAATGCAAAGGGACACTCAAAAAACTTACCAAAACTTTTACATGAAAGTGTAAAACCAGTAACTTAAATATTAGTTTGATGGGTGGCACCTGTTTTAGTGATTGCACAAGTATGCCCTCCATCATAACAATGATTATTGTTATTGAGGTTCAGGTACCTTTGGTGACATAGAAATATATGCACGTTTAACGTAAATTTGTAACAAGTTAAGGTGCAGTAATGTGACATCTACTAATTCTAAATATTTGGGTACAATGACAACTAAAAAACACTCATTGCGATTTAAACATCATTTGGCTAATAGATAACAAATAATTAATTTCTTGCTCAAGTACTCAATTTACAACTATGGACAATGTATGAAACATCAATCACCACACACAATATTGGGTTTACCTGTATTATAGTGAGTTTATCAGTGGTACAAGAAAAGCTGATTTGTTATCCAGGTAGGCATTCACAAAGTCCCCTGTTGCTGCAGAACTGAGTTTAAGCGCTAGTTTCCCCGCACAACTGCGCACTAGGACTGAGAGTAAACGGGGTTTATGAACGTACCACCGCACTTTCAGATGCGTGCGAGGACCGCGCGCCCACCTCTCATGCGTCACAGTTCTGAGAGCGCGTGCATGTAGGGTTCTGTGTCATTACCACTGATTGAAGATTAAAGTAGACAGTTTAACTGAGTTAAAAGAGGTTTTCCACGCACACTGGAATATAAATACATGGTCAAAATTATGTGGACACAAAGGGCTTGACCAGGGGTGCTAAAATAATTAATTAAAAGAGGTCAAAAGTTAAGGTCAGAGACTCCAGCCTCCAAAGCATGTTCCTAGTGTTAATTTGATAGAAATCTCCAGTTACTGACAAAAGCGGACCCTACTTTGATCTAGCGAGGCGAAATTAAAAAAAGACATTGCGGGCCCCAAATTGGGCAGCCCTGTGGTAGACAAACGACCAATCAGCACTAGGTAGACCACTGTTTCTAGCCAGATTTTAGATGGGAAAAAGTATAAAGTATCGATTGTCTTTAACCAATTGACCTAATCAAGGTCGGGTAGTGGTGCTGGAGCCTATCCCAGCTCTTCAACGGGCACACAGTAACACCCTGGACGGGGCATTAGTCCACCGTAGGGAAATATTTATGAAATAAAAATAAACATTTGACAGTAATAAAAAGGCATGCAGGCACACTGCGTTACGTTGTCGCCTCGATATATAGTTAACATTACCATATTCTGGTTCAAAAATACAAATTCAGAAACACTTTTAGAACAATTTTGTATAAAGAATAAAATCAAGTAATAAACATTTAAAATTCGTGAGCAAGTAAATGAGTTAGTAAGTAAGTACAAGACATGGTAAGAATGTTGTATTGCCTAATTTTCCATCGAAATTAAACAGCTTATAAAACGCAGATGGACTTTTACGTGTTAAGCACGGGGAGAATAATTAGACTTTTATTTTGAAAAATACTTTTCGCAATGGCTCAGGATTGTTATGCCGCTTCATAAACACATGGCTTGAGTACTATTGGCAGCTTCAGTTTTGTGTAGTGTTGTAGAAATGTATAAAATGTATAATTTGTACATATAGATTACACTTGGTTGGTTTCTGGAAGTGCTAAATTCCAAGACTGGCATTATGGTTTGGATTAGCAGATCGTATTTTCGGAAGGTTAGCAACTGTCCTTCAGTTCCAAACCTACGTGGTCACGACATGTATTTCATTTGTATACTATTTCTTAATTGTATTTTCTTAAAATATGAACAATTACATAAGAATATATGCTCACCAAGAACAGTTTTCTCATAGTTTATATATTTCCTATTACTGCAATACGTGAAAAGAAAATACGTGTTTACTTTTGTTCTGTACCCGTCTAGTCATTTGTCAACAAAATAAATAGGCAAAATAATATTAAAACAGGAACAATTATTTAAATTCATTATGACTAAAGCACATGATGCAGCTACATCACAGAAGGTTTCTCTGTGTATGCAACATAAGGAATGTATTATATCAATGACTAACATAAATCATTAATATTGGATTGGCACATGTTTACACATACACCTGCTTAAACATTTCTGAAAAAGCATTCCACTAAATTTTAAAGTGTGTCTGTATGCTCCTGAAATCTAAAGATCACCAAACCATGTTTTTATGGACATGCACAAGGGCACAGTCGAGCTGAAACAGTAGGTGCTATTGACGAACCACTTCCACAAAGTGATTGCATTGATGTGTGTGTGCTCTGGGTGTTGCTAAACTCCTGAGGTAAATAATTAGGAAGGGTGTCAAGTTCTGATATATTGTAAGGGAGAATATGATAATTTGGAGTCATAATCTATTAATTTAGTGATATTAGCTGGAGAAGAAATAATATTTAATCTTTTCACCCAATCGGTTATTTTTTTGGGTATACTAAAAGTACATACTTTTGTTAATATTGTTATTTTTCTGATTGCAGTATGGGAACTTTGTGGATAACCTGCGGCTGTACGTGAGAGGAGGAAGTGGTGGTATGGGCTTACCTCGCATGGGAGGACAGGGTGGAAATGGAGGACAAGTGTCGATTGTGGCTAAAAAAGACCTTACCTTGAAACGCATCAAAGACAGGTTTCCCCAGAAGCGCTTTATTGCTGGTGTTGGAACCAATAGCAGGTGAGGATATATATAGTCAATATCTTACCTCAATTCCAGAATTTTTTTAAATCTTGAATTAATATCAGTAAAAGTTGGTTATATCTACTTAGAAATTGTGTCAGAGCAGCACATAGTTCTTTATTAGATACACCTAAGTGGCACATTTATTGATTATTTTGTAAGCTAACCTTGTGTACTATAAATTTAAAAATAACATAGTAATGTACAGCTATATTTCAAACCCCAACACTTCCAGATTGCCAGTGTGGGCCATTGAGCAATTCATCTAACCCTCAGTTGCTTAGACTGTATACTGTAAATTGCTTTATGCTGAAAATGCAAATTAAAATATAATAAGTTTTTGGACATTTTGGACATCTCTTTTTTTGTCTTTATAGTGTCCGTGCACTGAAAGGATCAAAAGGGGAGGATGTGGAAATATCTGTTCCAGTTGGAATTTGTGTGACTTCAGATGAAGGAAGAGTTCTTGGTAAGTCATCACCCATGTACAGTTTAAAGGTTTTTTCATAAGGATGTATGTAAAATGTGTTAATGTGCTCCTTGGTTTCGTGAAACTACAGTGCCTTGCAAGAGTATTTATTCTTTTGACATTTTTCGTGTTATGTCACAATCTGGAATTAAAATGGATTGTTGGAGGGTTTGCATCATTTCATTTACAGAACATGCCTACGACTTTGAATATTTGATATTTTTTTATTGTGAAGCAGACAACAAATAGGACAAAATAACTGAAAACTTCAGTGTGGATTACTATTCACCCCATAAAGTCAGTACTTAGTATCTCAGCTCTATGAACTTATTGTAATCTTATGGACAGATATTTCAGTCTTTGCTTGGGAACTCTGCAGCTCCTTCAGGGTTACCTTTGGTCTCTGTGCTGCCTCTCTGATTGATTACCTTTTTTATCGGTCTGAGGGATTTGGTGGGCGGTTCTCTCTTGGCAGGTTTGTTGTGGTACCATGTTCTTTCCATACCAAAATGTACTTCATTATCAGCAAGTACAAGTCAAGTCAATTTACAATAGACATTGTCGCAAAGCAGCTTTACAGAGTTTAGTACAACAAGACCAAGAAACCCCCCCCCCTGTTGAGCAAGCCAGTGGGCAACTGTGGCAAGGAAAAATTCCCTAAAATTACAGGAAGAAACCTTGGAGGAACTAGGCTCAGCAAGGGCCCATCCATCATGGGTGGACTGGAGAATATTATTAGAATACATGTATTCTAAGCAATTAGAATACATCGCAATCTTGTTGATTGTAAGGGATAAAATGTCTCAGCAAAAGGCATTTCAAAGATTTTATGTTTAGGGGACAACTGTAAATATATACACATTCAATCAACATCTTTAATTTTACAAGTGTGACAGACCTAATGATTCATCTCGTTTCTTCTTTTAGGAGAGTTAAACCATGAAGGAGAAAGGCTTTTAGTGGCTAGAGGTGGACTGGGCGGATCTTTCCAGTCTGGGTTTTTACCCAGTAAAGGACAGACCCGGCACATCCGATTAGACCTCCGGCTCATTGCAGACCTGGGTTTGGTGGGGTGAGTTTTTTATTGGGCATTGGGTACAAACAGGTACAAAATATAGAGAAATTAGAACAATTCAAAGGAAATCATCTTAATATATGTCATCAGCGTTTGGCGAAACATGTTGTAAACTTATTTCTGTTATTTATCATAACAGGTTTCCTAATGCAGGCAAATCCTCTCTACTAACTGGCCTGTCTCATGCCACTCCTCAGATTGCCAGCTACCCATGTAAGTACATAAACCTGAGGTACACAAGCACCATCACACAAAGGGTTTGATCTTTCAAATGATATCTTGTGTTGTGTAGACATATTTAATACACATTGAAAAGGAATTGCAACAAAATTTGACCTTTAGTCAAACAATCAGCTTATTACATATAGCCGCTTCAATACAACTAGCACGATAATAGCAATCATAATCAAGCTCATTTAAATGTATACTTACGGTGTTTATATAGAAAAAAATCACCTGCTCACCGGACATTTGAGACCAAATTTATTCTTCTTGTAGGCCATTTTATATATTATGTGCACTAGCATGCACTAGCATATGTGCCAGATTAATGGCAGGGGTTTTTTTGGAAGGGCATTTGACAGGAAAACCATGCCAAATCAGTAATGATGACCACAATACGATTTCTTTGCCATTTGTTTCAGTCACAACTCTGAGACCTGAAATTGGCAAGTTGGTGTACGAGGACCATAAGCAGGTAAACTGCTTGTTTAATGATCAGTGGTTGCTCTTTATTAGAAATATGTATAATTGACGATTGTATTGTGCTGTAGGTGTCAGTGGCGGATTTGCCCGGCCTGATAGAAGGTGCTCACATGAACCGAGGCATGGGTCACAAGTTCCTCAAACACGTAGAAAGAACCAAGCAGCTCATGTTTGTGGTAAGTTGAAGCATAGGCATTGAATATCCCAGTGTTCAATTTAAAACAGGACTGGATTTAAGGCTTCTGCTTTCTGGATTTCCAGGTTGATGTCTGTGGGTTCCAGCTGGCCAGTAAAACTCCATTCAGATCTGCATTTGAAGCAGTGCAGTTGCTCACTAAGGTGAAGTCCCTTAATGATTTGCTAATAATACTTTGCTTTTTTATATAGTTGGAGGAATCGTATATAGTTTTATATAGTTGGAACAGAATCTGGAATTCTGTTACTTTATGTTTCAGGATTACTTAAGGCATATGACACTTTAATTAAATATTTACTATAAAATGTGTGGACACCCGTCCTGATTATTAGTTCTGTTTTCTGATATACAAAACCTTTGTAAAAGTGTAAAGGGAACTGCCAGGACAAAGTGATTTTTATCCTATTGAACACCTTTAGAATTGATTCAAAAACTGGCCCCCAATCACCAGACCATTTACAGTGATGCAAAAAAGGTTGGGGGCCGCTTGATGAGAACATTGATTGCTCCAAAATGGTGTGGAAGGCATTACCATATGAATGTATTGCCATATAAGTGCCTATGGTTAAAAATGGGATGTCCAACACTTTCATGGTTTCCAAAAGGTTTTGCATATATTGTTTTAATAAGGCTTAATCAGTATGTGTGATCTATTAGTAAGAGAAGAGGTCCGTTCACACCACCAGTGACCAGCAGGGAGCCTGGATGACAAAGTAACAGAGCAGCTTCAAGCAGACCTCAAAACCCAAAAGCCAAAGCTCTAATTACAGCTGATCACAGCTAACAAGACACACCTGCTAGGGTCTGCAAAAGCCAGCTCGAACCTTTGCTCAGTGCTGCATCTTTGTAGAGGGGGAGACAAAAGTTGGTAAATGTACTCAAGAAAAGAAAGCTGAAACAAACAAGTTAAAGACAAGGGAGAAAAGAACAGAAAACAGAAGTAAAGCAAAGAAGAAATAAATGATGAATGAGAAGAGAAACGGCTAGATTAATTGAGGTACAAACTGTGCAAAGATTTGAAAGGGGGAGTTGAACTTGAACTTGTTTGAGAGAAACATTTCAGCGTCTCCTTTGCTTGCTTTTTTATTTTTTTGGATTTTTTTTCAGGTTTTTTTTTACCACCATCAGTTGCTGGGTTGAATCCAGCTTCAAGCACTCATAAGTGTCAGCACTAAAGCATTCAAACAACATGTGTTATTTTCCTGTTCATAAAGGTTCAAAATGGCACATAATAAATAAACCAGAAGCTCTGCTGTTGGCTGCATGAAAAATGAATTATAAATTTGAAGAATGCTTAATATGGCATTTACTGTTAAGCAGGAAAATACATTTGACAAACTGTAAAACTATAATTTGAAACTATAATTTGACAAAGCCTAACTCATTTGTGAGGTCAATAATTCTTAATCTTTACAAATTCTTCATATTACATATTTTACATCATGGTGTAAAATGACAAACCTCAGCTGTAATTCAGCATTAGTACATTATCATTCTCATTTTAGCTTCCCCATGTTTAGATTCTATTTCCACACTAATACTAGCCTATATTGTGACTCCTAAATCAGGAACTGGAGTTGTATAAGGAGGAGCTGTTGACCAAGCCAGCCCTTCTTGTGGTAAATAAGATGGATCTGCCTGAGGCTGATGAGAAGTTCAGAGAATTGGAGAACCAGCTGGACCACCAAGATGGTATAAACCTGTTCAGTTTGTCTTTTTATTCTTTTATTTTGGCTGCTAAACTTGTTATATTTGTCTAAATAGGATAATTTCAATAAGTTAGTTAACCCTTGCAAATTCACAGTTCAAGATTTGCAGACTCAGTCTTTTGTGGACTTTCACCAATAATATCCACTGCATTGGCAATAAATAATTTTCTATGCATTTTAATGATTAATTATTTAGAACAATATAATTTAATAATTTTGTAACATAAATGTCATCATAAAATCAGATAAATTTACCCTAATTACAACAAAGAAAATCGCTTGTATGAATAACATACTTCCATATGTTTTATTACCAGAAGAAGCTTTTTGCATGAACACAGACCTCAAATTTACTACGTAGATATGCTGTGGCAAAACAAGACAGAAGATTTATTATTAGAACCATTAAACATACCAAATGTTTATAATGATTGAGAGGAACCAGGATTTAAATGATCAAAAGTGCGAAGCACTGTCTTCTGTGTTTTTTTTTCAGCACTTAAGTGCACAAAAGTGCTTAACATGTACATATGATGAACAATAAAATACCCAACATAAATAGAAAAACTAATTACATATTAAAATACTATATTAAGTTACATCTACTAGGAGAATTGTGTAAAACTTGGTATGGCACACTAGGAATGTCCTAAATAATGAACCTTACTTTATTCTCAATGCTTCCTGGTGGAGCCTATGCCACCAACCTATGCATGTCCAGGACAGCCATGCAATTCAACGTTACCAGGACCTGACGTCAGTGCAAAAATACATTGTGTATATATAGTGCCATCTACTGAAAAAGCAGTGGTATTGCAAAGAGAATGTTCCTTGTTATCACAAAATTGTCCCAGGTAAATATTTATTATCATGTGGCTTTTTACTACATGACCTGATTCATAATACATATAATAAATAATTTGGACCTCTATAGGCAACACTTACAGGAGTTTTTATTTTTTTAAAGTGCAGTCGTTTCTAACCCTACCTTGACTCACTGCTGTTTCCTTCTCCTTCATTCAGAACTGAGTCAGCACATGCCTGAAGACCTGAAACCCAAAAGATTTGTTCATTTCAAACACATCGTTCCTGTATCTGCGCTGACCCGCCTTGGACTGCCTCACCTCAAAGACCTTATTCGTGAGTCTCTGGAAGAGCAGGACGCCATCGAATCAGAGAGCCAGCGAGTAGAGAGACTACAAGAGCTTAGAAGGGAGGTTCCAGTTGTTTCTAAGCCTATCTGGGGTCAGCCTGACTCAGTGTGGAATTAGAACATAATCTATTAGATGGGCCAGCTGCCTTCTTTCTATTTTTGATTTGATTTTCTTGGACAAACGTGGTGAAAGACCCCCCCCCATCTTTTTTTTACCACCTAGCAAATGTGGAGAAAGATTTACATAAAAAAAGTTTTCCACATAAAACTTCAACTAAATTCATCAGACCATGTATTCAAATAAAGGTTTGCATTGAACTTGAAATTATTTACTAACGGTTGGACCCTGCTTCCTTTCATTGGCTGCATATTAAAATGCCATATTCTAAAATATATAATAGTTACATATACTAGCAGACCGACACAATGTTTTGTTCAGTCTCAATTTTAAATGGAAAACAAATTGAAGTTCCTGTAGACCTCAGAATGTTGTTACAGAATATGTTTTAATTTTACTTTCTCAATCTTTACTCAAAGGTCTCATAATAAGTATAATTTGTATTAGAAAGGGCTACAGTTCCACAGCCATTTAGCTTCAAGTGACAAATTTGGACTTTCATTATAATGAGACAATACAACAATTTCAGACCTTAATAGTCCATCTATGTTAAATTGAACCATGTTGTCACAATTCTCACCAAAATTAACAACACACCTGATCATGATTTTCTTTCAATGCC
>JAYDZF010000026.1:9280895-9291080 GCA_034509105.1 Microcambeva barbata | reverse complement strand
AGTGTGGTAACTTTCAATAAAGCCTTGATTATAAAGGACAAATGATGTTTGAGCAACCATGCAGGAATTATGCATTATAATATGCATTAAAATAAAATACACAACATTTATTAAAACATAAACTGGACACCAGGATTCCAAGAGTTGTAACTGTGCGACTTACACTTGTGACCACCTCCTAATTCTTATCCAGTACCCTAACCACAAAACTGCTTCTGCTTGGACCCATGGAGTGCAGCTGTGTAATTAACAATATTATTGTTTTTCAATATCCAAAATCTTCTTCCCCCAAAGGCATTCTCACACCACCTGAGCACATGAAAACTACTTAAAACTGATGGAATCTAGAAACACTATTAGAGTTCCATTTACCATAGATTATGTCCTTGGTCTGCATATAAGGTTTGATTTCCCAAGCTAATGGTTTAGATTTGGGTCTCCAGGTACTGCATTTTCATAAGAACTCGTTTACTTTAATGAAAGCAATTAATGCTGCAAAGCACACATAATCTGATACATGAATACACTTAATTTAGAGAGTTTTGAAATAGAATGTCCATGGTGTTACAATATATCAAATGGTATTAAGATTGTGGATTGTAGGTGCCCATTCAGTGTCTAAATCTGATCCTCACAAAAAGTATCTGTGTCCTGTCCTAATAATATACAGGAAAGTACTTATAGCGCATCCATTTCCACATTTAGTTTTATTACGGCCTATTCCAAAATGGATTACATTCATTGTATCCCTCTAAATTCTAAACACAAAACCCTATAGAGACAAATTGGGGGAAAGAAGATTGTTTGGAATCAAATTCATAAAAAAACCCCATAAAAAATCACATACGTATTCACAGCCAACTGAAATGTCACGTGGTCAGGTGCAAACATAAACAATATAGTCTACGTGCATCTTATAGCATATGGAGCAATTGTTCTCAATTTTGGGGCCACTAGATGGCCTCAGTGAACAGCATTTTACTGATAATATAAAAACAGTAATAACTTGTTTTTTTCTTAGACAGACCACCAGAGGGTAGCATACTCTTATTCTACTGTTCTCTATATCCAGTCTTGGTGACGATCAGCCGATAAACAATCAGTCAAATCCACACATAACAAACGGTCATGCTAGGGTAGTGTAAACATGTGGAAAATAGGCCATCATTTCAATAATGGAGAGTGCAGAAGAGCAATGATATAAAATAAATGTAAAATCCTAAAATTTAATGCTTAATTAATATGTGGTTTAATGAGGTCCATTATTGTGTAGCCTAACTCAATCCCACGGATCCTATTTTGAATTAACTAGAACATTTGGAATGAGATGTCCATCAAGTTTATTGACAAATAACATTTTTTTGTACATTCAGTGTTGGGTAAACACCTATATCGGTTTATTTTAAGTTATTTTATACAATCATACAGATGAAATACTGTCTGTTTATGCATTTCAACTTCCAGCTCATCTTCCCTCATCTGTCTCTCATCCATCTTCCATTAACTCTATCCATTTCAAGACCTGCCAGATGCTGCCATCTCTCATTAGCTGCTTTTATCTTTCCTTCCTTTCAGTGCACCATCTTTTCATTTTCTTTTCAATTTTGCTTTGAATTTGAAGAATACTGTGCAGTGAGCTCTCCGGACCGAGAAAAATTGGATGCACATTACAGTGCCACCTGAAATCGTTGAGCATTTGGATGAACACAGCTCGAAGACACACTATTGACTGAATAGCCACAAATCACTCCAAAGACCTTTTTAAAAGGATTAATGCTGTTGAAGGATGCTTAACCAGGGCAATGAATATGGAGTCCATCCCCTTGCCATTTTAACAGCCTATGCTCATCAATAAAGACCTTTTTTTCAAACATAAGAACTGGCTTACATTCAACAACACAGAGTGTAGAGGCTACAATGCAAAATAAATCTCATAACAAATGGTAGCTTTAAGATTTTGGATTTAAATGTGCTTCTTTGTTGCATGACAGCCTCTAACTGAATTCATTGTATTATATTTTCAGAGCTCTCCTGTCCTACACAGACATGGAATATTTAATGTTCCATGGAGAGAAAAGCAGACCAGGAGCATAGTCAGAAGTACTTTCTGGAAATAACACTCCAAGTTATCAATGATAAACAGCCAAGTTAAACAATATGCATCAAATGCATCTTCTACCCCTTCACTTTGTATCAAGCAATTTGTTATTATAATACCAGGCCTGAGTGCTCATAGTACATTTACTCAGATTCTTGAGATTGTGCTAGTATGCTGGACATTTTTTCAATGGCTTAATCACAGCTGATGTTCCATTGCACTTAAAATCCATTACACAATGTCTAAATTGCCCCTGCCATTAGCTGACTATATGGAGGTATCCATTCTAATTATTGGTATCAGGTGTTTCAGCCACACATATTGTACACAGGTGTGTAAATAATCAATTACATTCAGGGAAACCCTGCTGATATTTTACAATATCTCAGGGTCACAGAATAGTAAGGCATAAAGACGAGATATTTTAGTCATGGCAGTGCCTTAGTCAAGTATGATGAAAGCTACGTTTCACTGTATATATGCTGTACCACAGCTAATGCTCAGAATTTCAACCCCAGCCTAAATAATTTTTCCATCTTGCTTCCATGACATCCTAATTCATGACCACAATAACATCTTCTTAAAAATGGCTGGCTCTTTGCTCATTACAAGTCTCTGCAAATTGCCACTTTGTTTAATGCTTAGCTTGATTGGTGTGGTAAAAACTCTCCAAAATCCAAATGGCTGAATTATTACATGCATATTTTTTCAAGGACATCCATATAAAGTCTGGTCGTAGGAATATCTGCAGCAGAAGTTTTTAGACGTATCTACAATCATTTGTTCCCAGTCAAGAAAAAGCGAAAGCCTGGCTCACAGTCAGCTTTCCATTTAATTCCAAAGGTGTGTGGACAATGTAGAAAGAGCAGACCAGTAGAATTCCTCCAAATCAAAAATGTAATTGTGGAGTTATAAACCTTGTTTTGAGCAAATTCATTTTACAAACTGTTGGCAAAAAGTTATACATAATTAAATATCATTTTACGTAGTTACTACATCCTTTAGCAAAAGATGTAATTTAAACATCGAGGTTAATATAAAGGTGCATGGCAACTATTTTTTACAGCACTGTAGATGGGGCAGTTAAAAGTTACTATAATTCCAGCCCATTTTAACCAGCATCTCCGGCAGGAATTCCAGTATGAGAAGCTCCACTATGCAGTCTTAACTCTAGTCCCTCATGTTTTATTACAAGTGAGACCTGTTACTGTGTCTCTCTTTTAAAAATCTCTTTTCCCCTTTTTGCATCTCATCTTGTTCACTTAAAGGTGAGTCCCACAAGAAGCATGATGGTATGTGAATATTTTTATTTTTTATGTCTGACAATTAATAGTAATGAAAGTATGAATGTGAAAAGTTTTCACCATGCAACATTCATCCGGCTGTGTTCTCAGCTCTGCTGTCAAACTGAAGGACAGAAGCTCTGTCTTTATTCTATTCCTCTGTTCTAATATTTATGGCAGGGCTGCCAAATCTTGTCCAATGAATTCTTTAACTGTAACTCTACAACTCTACAAGTAAAAAATATGTGGACACTGAATAATTACTAAATTGTTTTTAAACACAAATGTCAAAATAGAAATTAATACAGAATTACTACAATTTTTTTTCTTTAATTTCCCAGCTTGTTTGAGGCATCATATGCCGCCCCTGTAGCACAGAGGTTTGAGGGGCTTGCTCAAGGGCCTTTACAGATCAATAACTTAACTATTGAGTTTCTAAGCCACTTTTTCTTATTAGGGTTGTAGGAGGTATTGGATGATATCATATATCACAGAAAACCCCCATTTGTCGCAGCATTAGATATAATTTCACAAATCTGTGTGGGTGGGAGGATTTTAAATAACAACACTGCTCACAAAATAGCTGTTATCAATGGAATGAGAAGGAGGGATGATAGGAGACCCATGTGTTTAAAATGGAAGTAGTGTTGATGTAGCTATCTCTAATTATTTATTTATTCTATGAAATTATTCTATAAAACTTGGTTCAGGGCCACTGCTTTACACAAACACCTACCCAATCTGTGAAACACACTAGTGAACACATGCTCTAAGATGTGGGCAGCTCTAGCCATGGCTCCCGGTTCTCTAACCATCTAGATATGGCTGCCTTCTATGTCTTTAAACTGTGGGAAGAAACCCTCACACATGAACGTGTTGCTCCAAACATAAAGAACCCATCATGCCCCATTTATAAATTAAAGGATTTCCAAAAAGTTTCTGCACTGTTAGGTGTATTTTGGTTGGAAATGGTGATGACGGGAGGACTAGTAGAAATTGGTCATGTGTGAGACAGTTTATAGTCAAGATTTAGCCCCATCTGTTTTCCACTTTTTTGGACACTAAATGGAAAAAAAAAGATTTTCATGTCATGATGTGAAAGCAGTTGTGCATTAGTGGCTATGTGTTGAACTCTAACATTTTTGCTGTTTTGCTGATGGTATTAGAATTGTATAAGAAAAAAATCATTGCAATGGAAGGTGACTATGTAGTAAAGTGATGTAATATTGCACAAATCAAAATTTATAAAAATATGGTTTGATAGGTTTAGTGTGAAGGAACTCCAGTGACCTGCGCAAGCCCTAACCTTAACGCCACTGAACCCCCTGGGATGAATTCAAGCATTAATTAAATCTTGAATTTCCTTCCCTCTGCTTTTTCCTACCATACACATATGTTGCTACAGTTATATGGAAGTGCTGATTGTGTTGGCCATTTACTTTCAACCCACAGATGAAAAGGCTTGGTGGTCTCTGCTATTGATCTTTTATTCAATCTATTTAAATGAAACACAGTACCAAAACCACTGTCTGCTTGGTAATATAATCATGATTAATCCCATAAAAAGTTGTCTTTGTTTTGGGGCCTATGAACACTATTGATTCTGCTTCAGGTTTTGGATGTTTAATGGATAAAATTAATATCATAAAATACTGTTTTGAAAGTGCACTTTGTGAAATTGAATGAGGAACAAAAAACTGAAACACTAATTCTGCTGTATTCTCTAAATCCCACCATTACTGTCTTTTTCCCAACCTCGTTGCCAAGGTTACCCATCTATTGTACCCTCCGTTCACCCTCCTCTCAGCAAACCAAAATTCAAAAGGATATGCTGAGAGAAATTTATGATTGAATTGATTATTTTATGGCTTAAAATAGTTTTAAATACAATTATAATTAGAGCAGAATCTCATTGGCTGAGACATTAATTAGGAATTTCTAGGCACAACGTAGAAATCCATCTTTGATAGGTCACCAGTCTGAATACCCAGGGCCAGTTTAGAGGATCCTGACCACTGATATTATATGTGTAGAGAGGGTTCCAAATCTGCCCCATATAGGCAGATTGCAGCATCTTATACACGTTAAATTATTATTATTTAATATTTTATTTTTCTCCCGGTTCAGCATAGCTGGTTAGTCTACCACTGCTGAGGGCCCCGATTGTGTTCATGGAGAGTATAATTGCCTGACAGACTCCCTCAGGTGTCAGCACAGTACAATGATGCCCCCCCCTCCCTACTCACTCAGACTTTGTTGGATTCACTCATGATGCCAGTCTTGCACACTGTTTTCTGCATCCCTTCACTTCTATACAGGTGTCACTGGCTATATCAAAGGTCCTTACACAGCATAATTATTTATGCATTTCCCCATTTTCTTCTGATTCAATTATACCCAGTAGCACCATTCTTCCCACAGACTCAATGTAATGCATTGTTGGGTGTGACTCTCAGTACACACAGCTGATCCATTAGAAATCACATTGTTGGGGTGAAAAAATGCATTCGGTACAGCACATGTGTCAGAGGTGGTTCTTCGTAGTGCACTATAGGGGGTGTACAGAGACGAATGGGCTTGTTGAACTGACAACCATCTTTGTAAAAGTACATCAGATGTTATGAATGTAATGGCTGGATGTACACCACTTTTTAAAATGAAAGACTAATGACAGCCTGTAAAAAACATTTCTCAAGACATCTCTTAAAATAAAACTGGCAGAATAGCATACTAACTTCGTAATTCCACATTTTTGTGAAACATGGTGGTGGGCTCAGATCTTGTTAAACTGATTGAGATGAATTGAGAAAATGATTAATACAGCATAATAAAAGAACATTGTCTCCACAGTTCATGCAAATTCAGACTGTGACCCAAAGAATCCAACCAATCAACACAGTCTCTGAATGACATTAAGGTGCTCAGGCAAGCTCAAATGAAACCCAATGAATCATCTGTGGAGAGACATGAAGATGAAAGTTCACATCATTTAAAGGCAATACAGACCACTGGGAGTGTCTGAGTTGATCCTTGTAAGTTGTTACAGAAATCTGGAGCCATTCTAACTGCAGTGCTTCTTACAGCTGCTGAAGGTGCTCAACTGGGTTTAAGTTGGGGATAATGGGACACTTGGGTAGGAAGTGGAAGTCTTTGTCATGCTCTTCTCACCATGCTGTGTGACATCATATTGTCCCATTTGGATCTTATCCACCCCACAAAGAGTTATCAGCATGTATGGGTGTGCATGATCTTCCGGTATGGATTCATACACAATTCGGGTAAAAAAAAAAAGTGCCTTATCAGTTAGAAATAGAAATTGGTCATAATTTTAGACTCAATGGTGTTGGAGACTATCATTTTATTACCATGTGACTTCCACATACAGACATTTCTTAAACTATTTCTTAAAAATGTCTTTACAAAAGCATTTTATTTTTCAAGCTTGATTAATTAGTAGTCTCAAACACAGTCAATACACATACCTCTGGACAGACATACAGCTACTGGAAGATACTGAGACAAGCCACATCTTGTGCATATTTCACTTTACATTTGTTTAAGTACCAGAAAACATTGCTGCAAGCCAGAGATTTCTGAGAATACAGTCATACCCGAACACATCCAGTACTCTCATGGAACCTCACTCTCATCTGTCCTCACATGAGAAGAAATGTGAACAGCAGAACTGAGAACAATACCTTCTGAGAGAGGATGAAGTTAACATGAGCAAGACTCAAAGCGAACACCTGAATACATTATTCATAATAGTATTTACCACATTCCACACAAGCGGCAGACCTGTTTTAAGTTATATATTTTCTGTTTTAATAGGCTGTTTACAGTATGTTATACACTGACTTTCTAATCAAGCTAGCTTAAATTTACTTTGAGCTTTGAATGTGTAAAAAATATGTCTTGTTTCCAAATTGGAACATTAAACAATTAAAACAAAATTTAACTTACATTTGCTTTTAACACATTACCTTAAAAAAGCGTAAACAAATGTTTTTCTAAAGCTAATTTGACCGTGGGTGGTGTTAGCATTTTTCAGATGCTAATACATAATGCAACATTCATGTTCATTTTAATTTCCACACCCTGTGTACTGTACAACTATTGCCTGCTAATTTTGAGGTAAAAACAAATTACAACAATAATGTTTACTTACTACATAAAATCTACTATTAATAAAGTTGACAGTAAAAATAATAATGTCATATTAAAACTAACAAACTACAGCGAATCATGGTCCACCTCATCGACTTGGCATAATTTCTATGCCTGATGCCCTTTCTGACACAACCCTACCTTTTAATCCAGACTGGAGACTATAGTGGAGTGGATGTGTTACATTATAGTCAACATGCTAAGAGGGAATGCATTTGTAAAATATGTGTTGTAGAGGCTGAGCTAGCTAGCTTCTTAACGGTCTGTAAAGAACTGCATGCAGCTGTAAGCTACTGGATTTGAAATACCAGGGTATAGGATAACAGTATAAGCAGCCTGTATGTTGTTGAGTTTATATAGTTGCCCAGTCAGCTAACTTAAGTCTGGTTGAATTACTCAAATTAAAGGCAATGATTCTGTCATGCTAGTGTTGATTCTACAGTTTCTACAAGTGACTACATATTCACAATAACATGAATTTATTGAATTGCAGACGGCTGCTGTGTCTTGTCTGATCAGAACCTTGCTGCAAGCAATATTACATTTGGTTAAAAGTATCTGCTTTAGTTGTTCCTAATGCAGCACTTTTTGTGGTGGTGGTGGTGGTGGCTTTTGGGAAAGGTATGACATGCCCTGGTTGGCCATCAAAAGTCCAGCATCATGCATTGGGTATCTTACAGAAATGATAAAAAGAGATTACTAAACACTACTGGGAAAACTGTTAGTGGGGAGAGTTTTTAATGTACAGTTTACTGTAGTTAATAATGTGATGAATTATCGCTTCTCTGGGACTCTGTGATTATTGTCAATAAATCTTGTATTTTTGAAACGCCAGCAAAAAAAAAAAAAAAAAAAAAGATATGCTAAATAATTTGCTGCAAAAATGCTTTGGAAACTTTGGTAGTCATATAGGACATTTTTTTAAGAAATGCACTGAAAATGCTGGTTATTCCACCTATGTGATCTGAGTATTGATTTTTGTGTGTTCCTATTTATTCTGGGGTAGGACCAGCACTACAAGTCAAAGTAACTGTTCTGAAACGGGCTTCTGTAATATACAGTTGTGCACAAAGGTTTACACACCCAGCAGAATTTTTGCTTTTTTCAGAGAATATAAATTATAACACACACACACACACACACACACACACACGGAAATAGATTTGGTCTAGAAAGTGAGCAGCAGTAAGGATTTTTGGGGTATTAACACTGCAATTATACATTTAAAATGAGCTTTATTCTCCTGCCAGTTGTATTGAAGTGGTTAAATGTAATTGAAGAATAAGCTAAATGTTTTTTTGATCAGAAGTGGCAGAAGTATGCAACTTCCACACTTGATTCTAATTCTGTAGGACCCAGTTTAATAATTAATGTTCACGATTGTGTGGTAGTGTTTTGTAGTTAATTAGTTGGTTGCAGCTTTGGAAATTTGTTTCAGAGAGTGAGCTGACTACATCCAGTCATGACTATACAGAACTTTGCAAACTTGTTTGACCTTGAATATTGTTTGACCAGCAGCTGAGGTCTGGGAAAAACTCCCTAAGCTCCTGCTATCAGCCTCCGTTATCTGGTGTTCAGTAAAATAACAACAACAAAAAAACGATAAGAAATGTAATGGCAGGTATGTTACTTATTTTAAAACATTCTTTTCTGACTGTTATGGTGAACAAACTTTCTTCTAGTCTTCAGTTCACTGTCCACCTTGTGTGCTGTGTTATGGTATTTCCAGACAAGGAACAACCCTGAGTAGGGGGAAGTTGATGAGTGTGTAATGTTTAGCATTTTCCTCGTCGTTCTCCAAATTTTGTGAAGTCAGTCCACTGATGGGGACCCCTAGTAATGCAGAATGTATTTGTTTAAGTTTTACCTCCACTTCACATGTAAAGAAAAGAAATACAAAGCAACTGAATCACACTTCAGACAGCAATTCATAACCAAGTCTGGGTTAGATCAGATAAAGAAGAAAAACAAGTATATTCTGACTCAAACTCTACTCACTGCTGCCTGAATACACTTTTAGATAAAGATAGTGATCATGCTTGGGGCAGTGTTTTTTTTTTTACTTTGGTCCTGTACCTATCTTTATTTGCTTTGTTGAAGCTAGGCAAATATTTTCCTGAGAAAGCAAAGTGCAAAAAGCTTCCTCAGAAACCTCAAGTTCCTCTTAAGTTTGTTTGTAGTTGGGGTCAAAAATACTAAATATCACTTGGAGCAATTTCAGGTTGTGATATTATCTATATAAAGAGTAGTTTCCAGGAAGAATGTTAATGGTATTGTCTTGCTAGAATTGTTATGGACATTACTGTATAGGACATCGTCTTGATGACAGCATTTGAGTATCTAAGGTGCAGATTTATAAATCTGCAGGTAAAATTTATTAATAAATAATCCATGTAATTGGTGGCATGGTGGCTTAGTCGGTAGCACTGTTGCCTCACAGCAACAAGGTCCTGGGTTTGATCCCCAGGTGGGATGATCTAGGTCCTTTCTGTGTGGAGTTTGCACGTTCTCTTCGTGTCCACGTTCTCTCCATGTCCAAACCCTTCCTCTGGGTACTCCAGTTTACTCCCACAGTCCAAAGACATGCTACCAGGTTAATTGGAGACACTGAATTGTCCTATAGGTACCTGCGATGGA
>JAYDZF010000026.1:9191063-9201253 GCA_034509105.1 Microcambeva barbata | reverse complement strand
AATAATGTATGCCTAATATTGCACTCATTTTTAGTCTGATTGCACCATATTGGAATGAAAATGACCCTAAATTAGTAGTATCCCACCCAGAGTGCAAAGGATCTATATCCCAAGGGTACTTTCAACTAACCAAACAGCTATCAGCTCACGGCTGTGAAAACCTTTTCTTCACTCAGCACTTGCATGCTGTCTGAAGAGAATGTTTGCCCGCTGGGATAAGCAGGACAATAGTCACAGTCTATTGGAGGAAGGGAATGTTTAAGGAGTCTTTACTCAAGACTTGTTTCAACACACTGTGGCATTTTGACCCATGCATCTTAAAGCCTCTTCAGCTTGAGGCAGGTGTGGGAGGGTCCCCAGAGTAGACCAATGCTATGCATGCTTTGGCGAAACATCTGACACGGTCTTCTGAAAACCTGGAGCCTTGGTAATCAGACCATTAGGTTGATGCCAAATTGTCATGAGGTAGTGGTAGAGGAAGTAGTACCTATGCACGTACAACAATCCAAAGGTTATCCAAGCTTAGACCTGAGCTATATATTCAGTGTAATACTCGAGATACCTGCATGTAAGAAATAAAGCATTGAAAAAGATCCAGAGAGATAAAAATAGTAAGGAAAGTCATGGTTGCAGGCAACAGTCTTGTTCACTTTGCTGACGGATGTGAAACAAACAGTAAACAGATCAATTTAGTGCATCTAATGCCCAGTTTCTTATCGATCCATGTCTAATGGAGCCAAGGGAGAGGATGGCTTTCTGTAATTTGTGAAATATTTCTTTCCAAGAAAACCCAGGAGATCTGAATACACCAGTACTTATCACACAGTGCTTTCTATTGCTAAATTGATCAGCCAAATTTAACTACATTTCCCCGAAGAGCTACTGAATATCCATTCTCAACACAGTCACCTCATGTTCAAGGCCATTCTTCAAAGCACCATATCCCTTAAAATAAGGGCTTACACACCGATACATAGATAATGTCTTTTATCTTTTTTATCAGCATTTCCTGCATGGTCCTAATAACAGGGCAGCATTGAAAACACAGGCTTAGAAAAAAATCAAAGGCAAGAGTGCTTCCTCTGGCTCAGTCTGTGCCTAGCTCCAGCACTTTGTAGTGTCAAAAAAGCGTTTGAACACTAGAATTCTGGGCAGAGCTCAGCCTTTAGAACAGCCTTGTTCAAGGGTAGAGGAGAAGACAAAGAAAAACTTTGTTTTTTTTAAGTAAATACAAAATCATTGATGAAGGTTGGGTGTTTCAGTGCTTTTCCAAGATTTGTAAGAAACTATATGACAGATCAGCTTTGAGAACTACCTGAACACAAATCCTAGGACTTAATAAACTCATAAGTAAGACTGTAAGCAATTCTACAGTAAACATAGTAAGTCACCTGAAACATTAATGGGTGTCCATGACTTTTAATAGCACAACATCGTTATCCAAACTGAGAGACATGGTGAGACAGGTGCCATGATCGCCAAAATAGACTAATATAATCCAGAACATTGAGTGAGTGTGTATTTATCTGCTTTAAACCAGAGCTTTAGTGATATTAGGATCTAAAGGTGGACTGTTGTGGATGATATGCTCTATAATACCTTGGAGTTTCAGTTCTCTCATGTTTGCTCCCACATCAAACTAGGCCACAAGATGAAAAAGCAGCTGTCTTTGGTCAAAAATGCATCTAAACCCACTGCCAGACATGGGGATCTAGAGAAGCTTCCAAGTACGTATCCCACATTAATGTTTATAACAAAATAAACAAACCCATCATCATTTGAAGGTATTCATCTGAAGATGTTTTCAAAGGAGCTTTGAAAGAAATCTTTCAAGAAGGCCCAACATTGGTGGATTAGTAAACCCAGATATGCATTGGGTAGACCAGATCTATGTTTGAGACACAGCATCTGGCTTTGTATCCTTAAATTGTTTTTTTATACCGGACAGTAAAAAATTATTTTTAGCTACTGTAGTACTACAGATTGCGGTCCATATTATTGATTTGTCATAATTTTTTTTGCCGGATACTCTTTTTGACACAAACCCCCTATTTATTCAGGTTTAGGACCGGCAATAAACTGCACTGGTATATGGTCTATACATACTGGCTAGATACTGGGAAACCGCACACAGACACAGAGAGAACATGTAAACATGCAAAAGACTGCCCCACCTGGGGATCAAACCTAGGACCTTTTTGAAGTGAGGCACCCAGTTAGCACTTCCTTTGATACAGCTTTGACCAACCAGTAGCAGATCTACATACATAAGAATAATACTCTCTATAATCTTCAAACCCTTTTCATTATTTTATCTGAGCTGGAAAAAAATGCATAAAAATGCAATGGTCAAAAACCCCCAACAAGAGCCTTTCAAACTGTTACAATGTACCAAAGTGCCATAAGATGTTGTTGGATTAACACCAGCATGTTGCGGTTTTGTGACAAGCACTATTGGCCACCTGTGCATGTCCATGTGTGTAAGGGTAAGACTGAGAGACACTTGCAATAAAAGTAAGTAGAGTCAGGGGGCGAGATGGAGCCTGTATTAAGTTAAATACCTCTCATTCCAAGCACAGTCCCCTCCTCCTGCCATGCAAGAGTAACAACTAGTAAGGGGCCTGGAGCAACATGTTTTACCCCCACCCCATCAGCTATAGTGGCAAAATTACCCCGGTGCAGTCCCAACATACTTTTGCCTTTTGCCAAAAACTTGGACAGATATACAGTGGCCCCTAAGACCGGGATCCTTAAAAACACTCAGCTTTTACCTCGTGGCCAGGATGAAAGCAGTTTTTTTTTGTTTGAGGACTCCCTAATGCCATAATAATTACTGGAGGGTGAGGGGGGTAGCCAGTGTGTGTATACTTGAAAACAAGGTGGGAAAGGGTAGGTAGTCCTTATGTAGGAGAAGTAGGGGCAAGGAAAAGGGGCGGGAAATAATGCTGGAAAAGACAATAATAATAATAAGCGCTTAACACACATCGACAACGTCTTTCCACAAGAATTTGTTCCATTACTGTGATACACCTCACATCCTTAGGGTGCTGATTTTGACAAATATATGTAAATATCATTACAGTACCCTCTGTACCACCAAATTTAAAAAGTGGAATTTCAAGACATAACACATTTGTGATAGACCCGTTATGTGATAGCCTTGCGCCAATTGAAGAGAGATAGGCTCCAGAACCCTGACCCTAATTAGGACAAGGGAATAAAGAAAATGAACTGAACTGTTAAAGAGGCACGATGTACACTACTGTGTAAACAACAATCACTCTTTTATTAAGATGTCAGAGATATCCAATGATGTTCAATTAGAAAGCCTGTTCTACAATCAATGTTCTAAATCATCCCAAATACATGAAGGGCTGGAGATCAGAGCTCCGAAAGGCCCCTAAAGTGCCTTTTAACTTTTATGGAGCTCACTATTGTGGACCAAACAGCTTCCAGAATTGATTTTACACACTTTTTTTAACTAAATATTTTAAAAAGGGTTACCAAATGCGTACACAGTGAAAAATCACCAAATTTCAAGTTAACATCCAGCACTGCAAACTATTTTTAAGTATAGCACTACAAATATATTCCATCAACATAACATGTAGTGATCAGCAATTAATCACAATCGATATCTAAGGTAGGTGAAGCCCAAAATTACTACAGCCAACTCTGCAGCGCATATTGATAAATCAGTCATGTGGGCACCATGCCATCTTTAGGAGATCTGCAGTATTTTCTCAAGAGTTAAGCTCTAAGCATTGTTTAACACACCTACTCCAGCTGATCGACAGGTATCCACATAGCACCTGCCAGCTGAAGGAGTGGTTTAGTTTGGGTTAGAACTAGAAATGAAAAATATATAAATGTTTGTCTCACTGACAACTGACTGCTGTAATTATTCACTTATTCATGGAATACCTAGATAATTATCCCATGTGTACATGAATAATTGTGTCAAAGATTTTGTCCACTTTTCAGGTGATGTCACTGATCCTGATCAACTCTTTGTTTGATGAAAATAATTTAATATAAATTGCTTTACAGTGAATTCATTAACCGTTACAATATATGGTATAATATTTTCAGTTTACAGTTTGGTCTAAAGTTTTTACGTGCATTTTAAGCTTCAAGTTACCTCATTGCTTAATAGACACACTGAAATGATCGCCCTGTATAACCTTAATCATTGGTTCCCCTTGTTAATTTTACGTCAACGATCCACATTTTCAGGCCTTCAAATGACACCATATTTTATGCATTATGCGTTTTGAGAGGAACTAGGAACGCAGATAAACGCACACACAAGCACAAACTTTCGTGCTTTAACCCACAAACAACAATTTAAACATTATTGATGTTAAATTAGGTTAATTTATTATTTTAACTTAATAAAACCTCCCGTGGTAACAATTGAAAAACATTTTTCTTTTGCGTTTGGTTGCTGCAGGTGAAAAGGCAGGTCTGACCGCCTCACGTGGTTGCCAGATTTTCTCCTCCAGTCGACCAGTCCCGTCGTTTAAGATGAATAACTTAAAACCACAGTAGGATTTAAACACGGTCTGTGAATGCAAATCTTGTCCTTGATCTTCCAATGAATGGTAGCTAATTAAACATATACGTGACCTTTTCATCACACCTGTATCAAATGAATTCAACGAATTCCAGTTATTTTCATTCGTTGGTTCATTTTAACCCACTAATACTCTAATTAGACAGCACTGTGCAAAAAAATAGAATCCAGCCTTATTGACCTTACAACAAAGTGTATGCAAATACGAGAGAACCTACCAAACTCTGGCGGTCTCTAAAACCCACTATACTTGAGGTTTCCCTATGTAAGGAACTGGAATAGCCATATTTATTAATTAATGTTTACTAGATATTTTAGTATTTCCAGTGGTGGGAGATGAAACCATATCTTTAAAATGTTGAGTTTGTCTCAGTGACACCCACTCTCTGTTTTGCACACTTAAGTACACATTGGGGACACTTATAGTAGCCTGTCCTCCTTTCCAACGTCTTTGGAATTAAAGCTGGACTGAAACAGGAGTACCAGGGGAAACATTCCAATCTTCTTACAGGCATACACTAAGAATGAACTTAAATGCCAATGACTTCTGTTACTCTTAAGGAGCCAATCTCCCCGCAGCGCCACCTTTATTTTAATACCTACTGTAAAGGATAATTTAAAAGAGTGCAACAGATATGGGTTATACCAATCTGGCAACCAATGCGCTCCGCGAGTCTACTAAAGTCCAGTTGGCGTTCAAAATTCTGAAAATCTCTGCGCAAATTTAACCACTAGTATAAAAATGCAAGTCTTACGATTGCACACTTTTGAGAAAATGAATTAAATAAAGCGCGCTTACCGTGCAGTGCAAGGAAAAGCGAGACGCAGAGAAACCACACACGTCCCGGACCCATCATTCGTTCCATGTTCAACTCCTCAAGACTTGTTTTCTTCTGAACTCCCGGTCCTGCTGTGCTGTAGTCTTCTGTGTGGAGTCCCGTTAGCACTTCTGATCTGCTGATCTCACTCCGATCCTATCTCACTCTGGCCGTGTCTCAAACCGACTGACGCACTGGCACACACACGCACAGTCAAACCAACAGCCGGTGCCTCAGCAGCTCAGAGAAACTTGACGCGGGCGGCAGGCGGTGCCTTTGGTTGATGTACTCGCACAAAAGGTGACCCTCCAAACAGCCCCCCCTATTTATCTACCCCTCCTTCTTTCATCCCCTCAAAGGACTAATATCAAAATCTCAGCAGGAGAAGAATGAATCATGAATCAGATGGTGCAGCGAAAATGATTCAGCCCAGGCAGCTGTGTACTTTATTGTCGGGTGGCTAAATGAGATACACCGTCGCCTCATAGCAAGCATATTGTGTACCATCGGTGTGGAGTTTGAATGTTCTCCCCAATGTCTGTGTGATTTTACTTCGGGTGCTCCGGTTTCAGTCTGAAAACATGAATGAAGGTGAACTGGTGAGACGAAATTGTCCAAGACTGTTCAATATTGCAGATTAAATTGGCAAACAAACTTCATTGCGTTATGGGTGTTTTATGGGAAATTCTATTCTATTCTATTAAGCCAATTAAAGCCCAGTTCTGGTATTTAAAAAAGCTTGTCCTGCTGTGGCACTTAATTGTGTACAAGATTTAAGCATGTTGCAATCTTCATATTTTCTGTCCACCAGCAGCAAAACAGCCCAGAGCCAAAGAGTCTACCCACTCCACCCACTACCCTGCTTGACACTGAGAACAGTGTTGTTGGGTTTGAATGACTAACATTTTCTGTTTTAAACATTTGTCTGCTCATTCTCACCAAATTACTCAATATTTTCTTATTCTGACCACATAAGTCCACTTGACAAGGATTTTTTTTTTGTGTTATAATCACCAACGAACTTCAGTTGAGCATTGAGCCAGTTTTCAATTAAGGGCGGCATTCAATGAATTACTTAGCACTTGGCTTTGAGAGCTTGCTTGACTGAGGACAGTGGAACCTGTGTTTTGATGATAATTTTAACTTGGACAATTTAACTGAGAACATTACATCTTGATTTTTTCCATACCTGTTCCATTTACTCTGGACTTACACACATTTGCATGCACAGATGACCTTGAGAACTAAAGTTGCTCAAAAGTGGCACATAACAGTAATTATTATGGATTATTATAATGAGAGCATGCAAGATAGATCAAGTACGGGCACAGATATGTCACCAGCTGTAGCCATGATAATTAAAATGAAATTATTTGTTTAGGAACTTAGACATATTTTAACACATGCTTGGAGAAAGAAACAAGACTAAAGTTGAATGTTCTGTTTTGTGTTCTAAGCCATGTGACAATATTATACCTGTAAAACATGGTGATAGGATCATAATAAGATGGATGCTATTTAGCAGCAAAAAAAGAAACTATATATTTCAGTTTTTATACATAACAGCTCATAAAATGTAGATCCAACAGATGGACATTTTTAAATTATTGCACTGGGCCCCTTCCTCAACACAGTTTCATTCTGCTGGTTTTGTTCCCTGGGGAACTTTTAGACCCATGGAAACCCCCTCACCCTTTACGTACTACTGGTTCCCCATGGAACCTGTAGATCCATTACACCCTCAATGATTACTGGAACAGACAAGAGCCTTGCTTAAACTATTGAAATATTGTAACTTATATAACTGATATATGATTTGGTATACATATGATGATTAGAATGGGTGTGGCTAAACCACCTGAACTCTTAATAAAGACGTTCCAAATATCTAACTTTTGATTGCAGTCTTTGATCGCCTACAGCAAAATAGATCTCCCTCTCTCTCACTCCTTGACAATAATAGTATCTCAGTGAACATCCAAAACAAGAATTCCTGGGATAACTGGACCCAAATAGCTGTTTATCCCCCCATGAGCAAGCCAGACACTCTGCTATTAGTCGATAAAAGACAAAAGGGATTTAGTGCAATACTGAAAGGAAAAGGAAGGATTAAAGGTCTGCAGTGCCAAAAACATTAAAGAAACATGTACATGATATACTTTTGGATGTTCCATCTACAGATCTTAAACTGAATCAGCATCTTAAGTGAAGCCACAACCGCCTCCCATCATATAACAATTAGGGCATCCATATACTTTTGAAGTGAAGTGGACAACACAGCTGTATTGAAAATGAAAGGACCAGTGGTCAAGTTTAGAAAGAATTCCAAAACAATTCCATTTGTGTTTGTTCAGATGGCCAAATGAAAAAGCAATACAGGCAGATAGGAGTGCCACTGTCCACCGCCAAGCATGCTTTAATTCACCATTGGCTAGGAGATTTCTGTGCATAAAAAAGAAACACATTACAACTCCATTGCTTCATTGCACATGAGTTTTGTTCCAGTTTGAAATTATTTGATCATTTGGTTGCCTCATTTGTAGTCAGGAACCTTAATATGCTGTCATTTGGTATGAGGAATTCATTCCAAGCATATGGGGGAATCCAAGCTCAGCATACACTTATACATAGAGTATAATTGCTTTAGCGGCTGAGAGCTAAACAGGGAGCATGACAGCCCAGGATAACCTCTTCTCATCACATGACTACATCTACTACTACCCTCTGTAACGTAATCATATGAGACATAAGAGCTCACATATAAAGTAGCTATTTTTACTGACTGGATTACCCATGCACTAAGTCAAATGAATATACAATCGTGTAAAATTTTTTTCATTCTATTCACATTCCTACAATGTTTCATAAAAAAACATGCTGTTCATTGTTGTCAATCACATACTTAGAAATTCAGTTTAGATCATTGTCTTTAACCCCTTATTCTAATTAGGGCTTGGGAGGGGTGCTGGAGCCTATCCCAGCTCTTCAACCGGCACAAGGTAACACCGTGGATGGGGCACCAGTCCATCACAGGTACCTACAGGACAATTCATTGTCTCCAATCAACATGGTAGCATGTCTTTGGACTGTGGGAGGAAACCAGAATACCCAGAGAAAACCCACGACATAAAACTGAAAAGGGTTCAGCAGAAGATATGTGGACACCTGACCAGGTACTTTAGACATTCTATAATTATATGTGTCTATATACTTTTGACCATCTAGCATATAGCACAGGATTCTTGAAGTAGGTGGAGAGTTAAAAGCATGCCCAGTAAATGAGAGAATGGTACTTTTGTATATTAAATGTGACAACATCATAATTATGAATAAAATATTCAAAAGAAGTTTGGTCTGGACAAAGCAAAAGGAATATTCTAGTCATTCAAGCTGACCTTCTGACTTTTTCATGTCCTGCACTGCTACTTCACCCACATCAAAACAGTCATCCTACTAGAGTCTTTAAAAAGGCGTTCTTAAAAAATAAAGTTGCCACAGGGATCATGAGCGTTCCCGGTTGTTACTGGTTAAGCCATAGAAAATGAAATGATAAAAAAGGCATGTAAGAGACTGCTCATGCTTTGATTTTGGGGTGAGAGTACATGTAACCTGGAGCCTCAGGGAACAAAAACATGCACTGGGAGAGAACAAAGACACTCAGAATGACAAATTGGATGTTGAAATTGAAAAAAGAGATGACCTACCTGGCTAAGTGAGAAAAAAGCAGTTAGAACAAAGAATTCCAATTGTTTGTGACAGTAACAGCTTTCTTTAGGACGGAAACCCCAACGAGTTTGTTTTGTATATTTGCCTATTCACCTCTATTTTACACTAAGTGGTACATCTGCAATTATTTTCTCTCAGATAACAATGGATGATGTGATGGGGAATCACTAAAGTACTCTGCCATATGAGGGGATTTGAAATGACTGCTCGAAAATGACTGATTTAAATGTAATTGTTCAAGTATTTATTTTGAATGATTCATTTTTCCCATTTTTCCTTTTTTGTTAACTTATATTTATTTTTTAAGTTTAATTTTTCTTCTATTGATTTATGACTCTCCACATTTCTCTGTTGTCTACTGCTGGGGATCCCTGAGTACAATCAGGGATTCTATGACTGCTCACGCCCTCCACCCATGGTTTAACCAGTTATATGCAGTAAGGCCTTTCTAACCATTCAGAGAAGTCTTAATAAAAGAAATGCACACCACTGGACTGAGCCTTTTTTACCCATGTACTCTGCACTGGCACATCTCTTTCTCTTTCATAATATATACACTTTAATTATTTATATGATTATATTTATAATTGCACTTAATCACATATATTTGATGATAAATTAAACTATAAAATTGCACCTGATGAAGAGCTAGGATAGGCTCCAGCACCCCTCCCTGACCCTGATTAGGATAAGGGGTTAAAGACAATGAAGATGAAGATGAATTGTAGAAACAAATATATAAAAAATGCAATGTTCACATTCACTTTCTTTTTATAGTACAATGTTGATTTATATGCTGAGTTATCTATCCTAGGCTGGCAACCAATTGGGTACCCAGACATAATAAATTGGCTGTATCAGAGGAAGAAAAGGTATAAATGATTTTCTCACTACTGCTGAAATTATGCCCTCTGAAATAAAAGCTACAATACACAGCAAAGCCAACCATAATGGTAAAATGAAAAAAAGTTGTTTTAAACTTTGACATCTTGGACATAATTGATTGCTAACTAGTTTGCCACAGGATTCGCCTCCTAAGGCAGATTAACCAGTAGACATAGAACACTTGA
>JAYDZF010000026.1:9123303-9135693 GCA_034509105.1 Microcambeva barbata | reverse complement strand
TAAGTTATATTCCTCTGAAGGTAAATTTACAGTCCATTGACCCCATCTTTTTGCCTCTTCCTTGGTGGATTCCTCAAATTGCTTTGAAAACCCAATCTGACTTTATTAGTTTCTTTCGGACAAATGTGCAGCAGGTGACTGCATCTTCCCAATTCATGTGTGGATCAACTTTCCACATGGAGAGCCACATCCTCATCCCATTATTCCCCAACTCATCACACAATCAATCATCAATATGATAACAATAATTAATAATAATAGTAATCAGGTTTTCCAACCAGGTGTTGGAAGAAAGTTTATTAAAATAGATTAATATTATTTCCCTAATGTACATGCTCTAACCAGTAGGTTTATTGTAGGCAGACCCTTGAATACAATTTCATTTCAAGGTAAATATTTAATGTGTTTCTCCAATAAACAGGGAAAAACTTATAGAAAACAAAGAGTTGTTAATCATAAATAAAATAATGTAATTTGCAAGATGTAAATTGTCATTAATAGCAATATAAACATAATTAATTACTAAATGTAGATGCTTTTGGCATAATTGCTAGTAATAATTGCTAGTATTAATATTCCAATAGTCCAAGAACCCTGCTACAATAAAACACTGCTAAGAAGTGGTGCAGGTCACTAGAAGGTATCAGTTACATTGTATAGTTAAAAAATAGTTCTAGCTGGTCAGACAGTTTCTATGTTCCTGCTGAGAAATCTCTGTAAACAATGGAATGTTTCATTGTCCTACAAGGCCACTGATGGCAGTGTAGAGATATGATTATTTTCTTTCCACTTTATCATGGACAGAATTCCCAGTCTCTGTGTGAGACTCAGTCTGTGTTCATTCTCTACAGACAACAATAAAATTCTTTTCTACTCATAATCCAGTCTCGGAGGTATTTCATTAAAGATTGTTTCACCACAAAACAAACTTACTTCAAACTGAGAGCCAAACACAAAAAAACCCCAGTGTTTCGGGTAAGTAAAAAACGAAACCTTTGGGAAAATAAAGCTTTTCCCTTGATGTCATAGTACAATAAAATGTCTGTAAACAATGTATACTAGCAGTGACTATACCATCCAGGGAGAGAAAAAAATAAAGCAAGGTAAATATAGCTGATAATTGCTATTGTAGTAAACTAGAGACAGTGGATACCAACTATGCAAAACCATTTGGAATTAAGCCTAATTTGGCTGGAAAACCCTGAACCTGGCAACAAGGCCTATAGTGCCAGTGATGTCAAGCAGATCATATGAATAGCGCCAAAGCCCTCTGCTGTTTAAAGTGAGCATTTATTCATTTTACTTGTCAAATCAATTTGATTTGTGGAATTTTTAAATTTGTTATTGTCTTTTAGTGCATCGTTACATCCCTAGTGTGTAACACAGCATTGTGAGCACCTTCCTAACAAACTGGTCTGCATCTATGTAGCCCCATACGTAACAACATGTTATGCACTGTGTATTCTTACTCACTTCTATTAGAACCAGCATTAGTCTGGTTAATGGTACGCCCTTCAGATTGTCTTAAAGCATCTTGTCAGGCCTTCAGCATCTCGGTTGTCATAGAATCAGGTTGTCAGTATAGAATTTGTTTAGTTAATAAGTATTTGATGAGAATTTGACCTAATTCCTTTAATAACCATTTTAGTTGTCATAGCAGATATTGTCGAGTCTTCACATATACAGGGTTCCAGATTCATTTCAATGCATATGAATTACTTAACATATGTGATAGTGATTATTGTCTGATGATGCTGCTTAAACTAGGGAACATATTACAGATATGAATTTGTCTACAAGTTTTAAGTTTACGTGAAATGTGTTTGTCTTGAAGCCTTTCCACAAAATGGTCAAGATTAAGTACGTCTCTGCTTGGTAGTAGTGGTAATTATTTGAAACTGCACGCCTCAGAACCTCTTTCACAACATGCGTCATCTGCTTGAGCATATGTTTACTGTAGCTCTGAAAAGGAACCCGGCACCATATGTCAGCTTCCACACAAATGGACTGATGAATGGACTGATCCTTCGACGAGCCTCAGAATATGGAGAAACAGCTTTGATTGCCGCCTGACAATCACTCTTTATGACGGGCTTCTGCTGTGTTTCTGCATTGACAAAGGACAAACACATCGATCAGCCATCGGACGACCTCCAGCGGCTTTGTGAATCCCAACTCGGAAAGCAATAAAACCTCACCGAGCATTCTCTGACTGAAGTGCGGATTGATTGCTTGGAAATAATAGCGTTGTAATGGTGTAGTCTTCTCATAAATGCCGTCCCTCACCCTCTTCTTCATCATCTTTATGATTTATTACTTCTGCATTTCCTTTATCTTTATTCATCTCTACGCAGCTGCCTGATTTAAATACCACCCTCCTTGTGCCCTATTTTTTATGGTTCTTATTAAGGCATCAATTCCTGCATGTCCTTTTTCTTTTGTAATTTACAGTCTTGCTATGGGTTATTTCTTTTTCAAACCAGAACAAAAAGATTCGGGAAGCTTTTTCTCAGATTATGTTTTATTTCTTCGTGCTCTGTATCTTTTCCCTATAAAGAAACACAGTTAGCTATATCAACAGCGACATGATGACTTAAAAAACATGGGTAAACAGCTAGGAAGGAGGACACAGACATATAAGCACATGAGAGCAAGGAAGAGGAAAGTAGATGAAGTAGAATCAAAAAGCAAAGGATTTCTAGAGCAAAACATGTTGGCAGGTGTACAGTTTATAACATTTACAATTATAATAACAATAACAACATTCAAAAATAACAATGAATAAAAAACAAGGTATCTTTCAAAGACAAATGAAATATATATATTTTTTTCTAATTTTATTGTTTTTTAAACAGTACTTTGTTCGTTTTTGTACCACTAGGCTAATATTCTGTGTTAGTATAATAGCATCGCTTGGTAATGCACTCAAAAGTTTTTTTTTTTTTAATTTTCTTTGATTTTTAAAAGATTTAATTTACCTTGTTGACTTTTTTATACAAATAATGACTCATGATATGTGTCAGTGTGTGCCTGTCAGGTGTGTCTGTATGTAAAGTCGTCTAAATCATTTACATTATTCATCACACTGATCACATCACACTTTCTCTTCGTTCTATTATTTCATTCCTTCTAAATTCTCACAATAATACTTTATCATAATCAACATGATATCAAAATTTTAACTCTTTTAAATTGATAGGTCCATGTTCAGAGTTGAAGAATCAAGCTGGCTTCCTAAGTGGATAAATAATGATTAACATTGTAATAACTGATTACAATGTGAAATTATGTGAGCCCATTTCATTTACAACGTATTCTGAATGTGAAGATCACCTTTATTTACTTCTCACAAATGATGGAAAATCAGTAGAATGCCTGAGCTTTTTTCACTGCAATGATACGTTGCTCCCACCTATTGGTGATAGGAGACAGAACACCTGAAGCTTTTGTAGCTATCTCTATTTATTCTTTCCCTGTGGCCTGGTAATAAATGAGCCATTGTTGGAAACAGGCCTTGCGGCCATTGGTTGGGTGCCTCTGGATTAAAAGATTTAAAGTTCAGCCCATTCAGCCTTTAGATTGTCCATCAGTTGATTGAGTAGTGTTGAAAATCATTGTATGAAAGCATTTTACAGCTGTAATTATTTCTAATCTTGTGACTTTTCACTTTCTAATTTTCTGACTTTTCAAATTTTGAAATGTATATGTAAGAATTTGCACGAGTCATGTACCAATGTCAAACAAAAAATCATCCTAAAAGTATTTAAGTGTTAAAATTCTTTGCTTGCCAATGGAGTTGTCATCAAATACATTAAATTCATGATTTTATTGCTTTTTCACAATATATAAATAACACGAATCCAATGAATGGGTGTAGTTTTTATCCACTTTTTATCCGCTATAGAGTTTTATCAAATAGGATCTCAACTCTGAACATGGTCCTTAATTATTAACAAATAACACAGGAGAGAGATAGAGCTGTAGAGGAGAAAAACTCAAGATCAAAACAAAACGAGTCAGGGTAAAATGGTCAAGGAGCACTGCTGCACTATAACTGTAGGGTTATAGAACTGATGTAGAGGTAATTGTGATATTGAAGAGGTTCAGTATCTGGTAAACACTGAGTGGAAATACTATATAAAGGATGCATGAGGCACCCAGAGCTATAAGTTGAGTGTTTTAAAGATGTTGTTCTGGTGGATCTTCCTGGTTTATGCATCACATGAACAGCCCTCCAAAGCCTTTGAATGGCCAGGTAGTTTTGAAGAGGACTTCAATAGGTCAGTATTCCAAAAATCACATGTGAATCATGATCTGTATTATTAAAATGGTTTTTAGATGTGCTTCCTGATACAACCCACTTATTTATACGGGCTTGGGACCAACACTATACTGCACTGGTTTGTGCAATTTAGTGGCTAGGGTGGCACCCAGCTGACTGATGGCAACAGAAAGTTTCCAACCAGGGAGTTTAGACTTGGTGCTGGTGTGGTAGCACAAAATCCTGTTGCTCCACCTGATAATTAGTTTACCAAAAATCATATACCCATACTCAATAGAATAGGAAATGAATACAACAGCGATAATGTTTATAAATTATCACTGTATAGCGTTTTAGTTCTGATTTATTTCAAGTTCTGATTTATTAGTTAAATTATAACAAAACTGCCTTGAAAAGAATAGTTTTTAAAATAAATTTCTGGTATTTTAGTTGTCGGTGATGTCAGCATTTATGGACTGTTCCTGTAACCTGAGTGATGGTGACAACAACAGCCAGACTTCCAAATACAATAATAGAGCCTATCTGTATTTTAACCCATTGTTGTTTGAAGTCAGCAGGTGCAGGAGATTGCCTGGCCATTAACTGTCCAGAGATAAATGTTAGTGATTGAGAGAATGCGTCGTTTTCTGGTTGCCCTCATTGTCAAATGTTGGGTACTCAACAGAGAAATGACTGAGGGAGGGAAGGCCAGATGGGGTTCAACCTCCTTTTAACTCATACTGTTTGGCTAGGGAACCAGCATTTGTGTAGAAATGGATATGTGATGAATTTTTGTATGTGTTAGAATTCTCTGTGATAATTCAATGCTGCAGTTTACATTTTCAGCATTTCTGTAAGCACACTTACAGAAGTGCTTTTATAGTTGGCATTACCATTTTGTAGTTTAAGTAAACACTTCAATAATACTCTGCAGAGACCAGTCAGAAAGATTAAGTTAGTAAGTACTAACTCACCTCTACAACTTTGACAACTACTTCTACAATTCTTTAAATGATTAAGATTTAAAGCTTCTGAATATTTACTCAGGAGCATCTCTGATGAAGCATAAACCAGGCTTGACTCTGAAACACTCTGTTCTCCAACTCACCACTCTTAATTTTAATCTTTTAATCCCCCCCACACTCTCTCTCCCTTGTATGGCACTAGTGTGTGGTGTGGTAGGTTGCCACATGGCTATTTGTGTTTATGTGTGTGTGTGTGTGTGGTAGTTTGTGTGTGTTAGTGTGTGTGTGTGTGTGTGCATGGTGTGTTTTTGTGGTGAGATCTCTGTGGACATCCATCACTGGCTGTTACAGTAGATACTCCTTCTTGCCCTGACTGGTGTCGTTCCCATTGAGAAAAGCTTCCTGTACCTCTCCGTGCTCGTCAAGCCCGCTCGCCTCATGTGTGAGGTATGAACCTGAAATGAAAAACAAGTTTATTTTTACTAACCTTAATGATAAATGCCAATGAATGATTTTGAACAGATTGTGAAATCAAAGTTCCACAATGAGATCATTGTGACATCATGACAAAAACAGCGAGAGGAACAACTCTTCTTTTATCCTTTGCTTCATCAGGTCCCAGCAGTGCCTTCCTCCTTCCATCACTCGATGTGTAGCCAAAATAAATGGACGCTTGCTTTTTAGTTCAGGTACAGTTTTCAAAAAAGAATTATATACTTTTGTAAGCCATGCCTGTCTATGCAGTGGAAGGTCTTCCCTCGCAGTAGAGGCTGATAAAGTAAACACAGTTTTTCATCATCTAAAAGCTCATTATTTGGTGTCCATACACTTCCAGTTTACCTTTAATTGTGGACAGAGGTTCATTAGATCTTTTCCTGTTTTTCATGACTTGTTGATAAGGACATCTGCTGTGGATCACCAGACAGCCTTTAATACGTGTGACCCGTTAGGATGAATACATTTTTATAATTTTTGATAATTTTGGAAGTTTCTCCCAGCATTTGGAAGTTATGGGCGACATAAAGGATTAATAGAAGCGAACAAGCATAGTATGTCGTAGTGAAATAAATAAGTAAACTACAGTTTTAAGCAAAATGATTGCTTTGTTTATTTTCTCTCATGGTAATGGACGTTGTTTATCCTAAAAGCTCTTGCACAGCAATTTACAGAAACTCAAAACTCGAGTTGCATCAGACAGTATGCAGGTGGGTGTTTTTAACTTGCTGGACTGTTGGGGGGGGAACGTAATTGCCCACTTTCTGATTGCCTGGTACGGCATATTTGTCAGACTGAATAATTTTTTTTCACATCAATGGAAGGAAATTTTGGGATGCATTTTATTTCAGAACTTCCTTCTATGTAACACACAGCCTGGTTGTTAGACATATAATGGATTCTACAAGAACTTTGATTAGGCAATTCACAAGTGTTTATTATGTTTCTTTGCTGCAGAAGACAGCAAGACTTCAGCTTTAAATTATCGGCAGATGGTCGTCCACTTTTCTGAAGAAGGGTTTGATATACAGTGGATTTGATAGTTCCCTCAATAACAGCAAATTATTCAGTCCTTACACAGCAAAGCACTTCATCATCATCACACTACAACTATTATGTGTGATTGTTAATTCAATATCTCTTGTTGTAAAATGCTAAATTGACTCTCTGGAAAACAATGAGACGATTGTCAAAAAGTTTAATTTTTTTTAAATTTAATTAATATTATTATTATTATTTATTACCGAGTTATTTTAGGGGTGACATGTTGGATCAAACCACAGGAAGGTTGGTCTAGGTCCTGTCTGTGTGGAGTTATCTCAGGGTCTTAAAACTTTCAGCCAGGTCAATAGTCTGAAAGGTGCCCAGCCACTAGGACACATAAACCAATTGCACTGTAGTGCCGATACCAAGTCGGATAAATAGGGAGTTTTTTTTCAAGAAGAGAATCTGACACAAAAACTATGCCGAATCAATAATGCAAATCACCATTTAATGTGGTGACACCTAACCGGAGCAACATGAAAGAGGAAGAAGTTACAGGGGTTTTTAGCACACTTGGTGACTTCACAATAAATTTTTTTTGCAAGTGGTTGACCAAACAGCAGCTATACCGACTGGGAGTGACTCAATAAGGTTCTATTTGGTTGTCACATGTATCTGTAGTCATGCTGAAGGCAGTGCATCCTACTATTGCTAGAGAGTGCTGTGAGGAGGATACACAAAGTGGAAACCACAATCGAGGTGATGCTCAGGGGCCAGAGTGGTACTAATAGTTTTAATTGACTGGAAATTGTGTCCTGAAGATTGGTGAGCCATGACCAATCACTGCTTGTGAAAATGGATTTTTGGTAGATTTTCCTTCCATCGCCCCAATCACTGTTACTGTTCTAATGCACCTGCTTATTGTGAAAATTTTATTCGCCTGCTCCTCCAACGTTTTAGTGTTGCAGGCAACAAATACTAAATATGAAACAAATACTAAATATCTAAATAAAATAAAAAAGATAATCAATGCAGAACTATATTATAAGTTAAATAAAAACGTAAAACAAAGAAAATCACAGATTTTTCTGTTCGCTGTGCTGTAAACACAAATAGTCCAACTTTTTGGAAATAGGGTTTGTGATTAAATCATGCAGCTCCTGTTTTTGCCATCCATATTCCATAAAAAATGACATGCATTTTAATTGTAAGTTAGGCATATTGCCTGGAAGTCCACAAATCACACAAAAACCTATAATATTTGCCTGGCAAATATTGGTTACATGCAAACTAACCCTCTACGCACAGTGCAGTATCCCGTATTACCCCGTGTCTCCGAAATCCATTTATGTGAGGTTATTGAATATAGAAACGTCTAATTAATCCCAGATTAATTAGATGTAAAATCATCACCCCCATTGTTTTCACGCTAGTCAGCAAACCACCATGGTATATCCTTTTCATTAACGTCATTATAATCAGACGCTGTTCACGTGAACGGAAACTGAATCAGTTCTCGGAAAGGTAGCCTAATTAAAAACAATTGATCTTGCATGGTCGGCTTTTCTGGCACTTACAGCTCCTGCTGATGGGATCATTAAAACCGGAGATGTTAAACTGGGTTGGCACGGAGCAAACTTTTTAGTGCTTGTTAAAAAAGGCAGAACTGTAGACCTAAATTACATAATGTGCTGGTTCTGCCGCAACCTAATATTTATATCTCCAAGAAACAGTTCTTTAGGAATGAGATTCTCATTCTTAGTAAAGGGCAAACATAAAGAACTTGATTTACATTTAAATTTTGTGATAAAATTTATAGATCTTGTCAGGGATTCAGACTGAGGTGAAGATTCTGAAGAAAGGGCCACACAAGAAAAATGACTTTATTTACAGACCAGGTCATTGTCTTCCTCAGTTTCGTGGAGACAAAAGAAGGATGTGTAACTCACATTATTCACCAATCCTCAATTCAATTCAGCTGAAAATGAGTCCCTTTTACTGTGGATGCTACCACCACTAAATATTACAGACTGATACACTGTCGAGTTAAAAAAGTATGAGCTCTTCAAAAACTGCAGCACAGATCTCATGAAGAAAAGTCACGTCACAAGACCTGGCTTGGTGAGTATATAAGGAAAGGCTCCAATTTAGGTATGAATCCATATCTGCAATTATAACATCTTATTAGTCTACTCTGTGGCGGATGGCACAGAGGAAACCCATGCAGACACGGGGAGAACATGCTAACCATATATATAGACAGTGTTCTATTTCCAATGTTAGGGAAAGATCAATAATATTGCCCAATGGTAACAGAACCTATGGTCAAGGTTTGGTCAGTTTCGTCTTGTCAGTGACAGTTTACCTGTTTACATGCTCGACATTCAGCCTTTTAGTTGTAATGGCATGAGGCTAACTTTGATTGCACATTTGGGTCTAACACATATCTAACATTGTAAATTAAATTACACTGCTAATTCTGAAGTGGTTTTCCATGAATGTATTCACAGAAAGATGCAGGAAGACACTCTGAGATGTCCTGACACTATATACATGATTAAGTATATTGTATTTTAAAAGTAAAAACCTGAACATGTCAAAATCCAGTCACTCTCTTTCCAAGTAATGACCATAATCCTTTCTGATAGGTGCACAGACTGCCTCTGTGTTTGATCGACAGGTGGGCAACTCGGATCCGAGGTAGAATCCTGTCCTGCTGTGTTGCTAAGCGTTATCGTCCATGGCACAGGGGCATGATTGAAGGTGCCAGTGCACATAAAAGAAGCAGGAAAAGAGTAATGCATTTCATCATAGAGTAGGTCTGATATAGTCTACTAAAAGGGCTATAAAACACTCAGGTCTCCACCTGTGATCCCTTCATCTCAGTATATCACATACTGGTAGTGGCAGAGTCAGGAGATGTGCCAAGGATTTTATCTTTCTCTTCTCTCCAAACCACATCCTAAGTGCTCTTTTAACCCGTAGATCTTTAGGTACTACCTACTAGCATATTAGTTTAGACCAAAAATGGATTCAAACCAAGGTACAAAAATCTAGTAGACAAGGTTTTCCTTTAACTATATCACACTGTCAAAATGGTATTCAATAAAGAAATTCAACTCATTTAAACCATGCTAACACAAGACAGTTCCACCTCAGCAGTCGATTTAAAGTTTCAATGAACACAATCTTCTCCGATGGTACAAGACATTTCACAGTTCTCCAGTATCTCAACAAATGCATGAGAAAATAACTGAAATATTCAAAACAATTTATTATTTAACACAGAAAGATTGCAGTGCATAATATCGTTAAGTAATTCAATACATTTTGATGAATCTCAGTGCATAAGGGCCAAGAGCAAAAGCTCAATTTGAATGCCAATGATCTTCAGTCTGGTATCATTGGTGCCAAACCATATTTTAAATGTGGTGAAAAGGAAAAGCAACAAGTGGCACATGCTTTACTGTCTCAACTTTTTACAGAAATTGATACTTATTAATAATTCAAATTAATATGAGCAAAGGAGACATAAATAACTGTCTGTAATCAATTAAACGTCAAAATAAAAGCAACAAACTTTTATTTTTTCACACTTTCATACTTTTTTTCTGATTTAGAGTTGTATGTCTAAGACTCTAGGACTTCACTGAACCTCCAGAAAAAGCATTACCAAATTTAAAAAACAAAACCAACAACAAAAAAAGAACATAAGCATTACAGATATTTTAGACTATGTTAGGCAAAACTCATGTCTGTGGTAGAATCTTGTCCTGTTTAGTTGCTACAGGTTATTGGCTACAATCCTAAAATCTAATTTTTGCCTTGTCTTTACAGAATCACAGACAGAAAAATTATTCAACTTGAAAAATCATAAGCTACAGCCCAAAGTGTGATCAGAGCAAAAAGACTGAATATACAAAAAGGAGCAGAAGAATAATCAGAAAGCTGCTATGCTAGTCATAGACAATATTTATTTGAGGCTGAAGCATGCCCTTGTCAGTTACAGAATCCCAATGTCTCAATGTCCCATTCATCTACTCAGTGACTGAATAAAATTCTGAAAATGAAAGAATTATAAATGACTCAGCCCTATGTCCCTGGAATAATTTTTACATATTACACTCCAGATGTTTCTAGTAACGTTTGATAGGGCTCAGAAATAATTTGAAGTATTTCAAAGAAAATCACACTCTCTGTCCAGCTGTGCTCCATCTTGCTCCAAGTTTAATCTTTTTAAGTAACAAGGGTCTCATGATGTCTGGTGAAAAGAAGTACAGCATTTTATAGTAGGAACATTGTGCCTACAATTATAAATTGGAGTTGTATTAGGAAAGCAAGCAACGGGGGGCTTCCGTTTAGGGGTGTTTTATTTCACCACTGTAACAATGGTCACTATTGTGAAAAGCTTTACTTTTACAACAAAACGTTGGAACTGACTGATGAGAGAAAGTTTGTGGGCGGAGTCAGTGCTATAGGATGAGTGAAAAAGCCAATATGCATAACCTAGACTAAGATGGAACTCTTCTGTGGACAGTATAAATGACTTCAGTTACTCTAATTAGTCAAATGACCCTTTTGTTGGATGAGAAGGCCTGATTTAAAGTCAACATTCAAATACATTTCAAATAAATTTGCTGGGGTTGACTTGACCTTTTAGCAGGACACTAGAATTCCTCAAAACATTTTATTTAATGCCATTTAGAACACTTTTTCAGCCCCTTGCTTTACACATGGCAGACTTTTAACATTTTAACCCAATCCATGCAGTGAAACACACCCCAGAGCGGTGGGCAGCTCTAGCGTGGTGCCCAGGGAGCAGTTCGGGGTTGAGTTCCTTGCTCAAGGGCATTTCAGTCATGACCTCTCGGTTCTAGGATCTCCGATCACAATGTTAATGTTTAATATCTTGTAAATTTTTTTTACAGACAAAGCAAGAGTGGGAGCACCATCCTAAACACCACTGACACAAACCATGAAAAATCTGAAGTGACTTGTCACCTGGTAGTGCCAAAACACTTTCAAAATATGTTTAAGGATCTTGACTGATTACTAGGTTGATTGTGATTTGGGTCACTAGAGTGGCAGAATGTGGTTTGGGACACACCCCATATTCTGATTTGACTGGATTTACAAGTTACCTTTTTGTCGGACGGAACACCAGATGGTGATGATGAGCACGCAGATGACGGTAAAGACCAGCAAAGCCAGTACGCCTCCTATGACTGCATATGGTACTGCACTGTGGGTCTCCACCACCGCCCCAGGGTCTGCAGTAAACAAACAAGAACATGGTGAGAAACACAACGGAGATTGTTGATTGATTTACACCAACTGACTGCATCATCACCAATAGGGCTCCCAAGTCTGTTCATGTAGATCTGCCTTCCTGCAGAGTTCAATTCCAGCACCTTCAGAGAAACAGCTGAATGCACTGTGTGGTTAAAGGTTACGTGGACACCTGACTAGGAACTGAAGCATGGAGGTTATCCAGGAGTCGTCCGCTGTTTTTACACGTAGAACTTTTCTGGTAAGGTTTTCCTTAATATATCAAAGGTTGCTATAAAAATTGATCTTATATTTATTTATTATTTTATTATTATATAATTCATAACATAACATTCATGACAGGGCAGGTGGTTTCTGCTCACACAGAATTCATCAGTTCAAGACTGTAATGTCAAT
>JAYDZF010000026.1:9029291-9040509 GCA_034509105.1 Microcambeva barbata | reverse complement strand
GAAACTAACCGAGGGGGGCTACTGTGTTGACAAATCTAAACGTGATTTACAATGGATGTCTCTAAATACTACACACCACCACTTTCAAGTGTCCCTATAAAAATAACCTACCTGCTCATTAAATGAACTGTGCCTCATTGTATTTGAACTCTGCAGTTTCTAAGCCCTAACGCCAGCCTCTGCTCCTGGATCAGTGACTGATCGGTTACTAAGACAGCTGGTGCTCCATAATTGATTCTATTGGACAGAGTGACAGTGTGTGTGTGGGGGGTGGTTGGTGTGGCACTGTAGTAGTGACTGAATATATGTTTATGGATGCATATTTGGGGTTTAAATGATAAAAATGAACATTTAAATTGCAATTAATTGGATCGTGTCCATTAATCACATTTTTCACTGTATGCGGCTGCTGTTGGAGCGTAACCCTGGTGAATGTCAGGAGTTTACTGTATTCAGTTTAAAACACTGATGCTGGCCTAAAAACCCAATAGCTCCAAGCAACCTCCAGATTCTAATCAAACCCCACTCTGTACCATGCAACCTCTGAGACACCTAACTTAACAGTCTAACTCGACTTTTAAAACAAACTTCCCTAGTCTGTCCAAAGTCTCTTGTCTTAAAATATGATTAGAAACCTTTACTAAGCACTTAAACTGAAGACTCTCATTCACACAGGGTTTAAAAAGATTAAAATTCTGGGAGTGTTGTATACTTAAACTAGAATAAATAACCGTCCTAACCTAAGCACATTGCTGCCAACTCTTTGATTCTCTACAATCTCCTCACACTGTTGCTGCATATTTACTTGATCCATGCCATACGGCATCCTTCTGTCCTCCAAGCACCCCAATTCACGGTATATTCCGTCTTTTCCGGCAACCTTTAGCCATCCAGGGTATTTCTGCCTTTCCAGCCCATCTTAAATATACTGTGTATTCTATTTTCCATGCAGGCTCATGCTCAATTCCCTTGCAGCTCCCTAGCCTTACTGAATTACATTAAATTCTCTTAATCATTCTCCTCCAACTGTGGGTGTTTTTTTTTCTAAAACCTTTTCCAGTCTACGCTTGCTTGCTACATATTTAATCTTTCACCCCTGCAAACTTTAACCTATCAGCATATTCCCTTTCATTCCCATGCAACCATTTAAACCATTTTAGGTACGTCATCCTACCATACGTCTTCCTTAATCCCACCATCCCCTCCCTATTCTGCATATGCATTTATTTCTACATATCCCTTTCTTACCCTGTGCCCTACTTCCACTTCATGAATGTCCTTTCTCCTGTTCCTGCTATCCCTCCAAACTCTCTAGCTGGATGTTCTTTCTTTTTAGGTATTGCTACAAAACCCTTCGATGCGAACACTTCCCTTCATCGTCGCTGTTTTTTTCTTCTGCAACCTGACTACAGGAGGGAATTGTTTAAATAGGTCTTAGAACATCTCTGAACTTCAAAGGTCAGCTCTATCCTATCTCTTCCTGCCATGCTGCACTTTTAGACTCTTTTTACAGACAGCTCTCTCTTTTCTTCCTTACTGCATATTCCTCCTCTCATTTTCTCCATTGCCTTTTATGTAACAATCAGCCACCTCTCTCCAGCTCATTTTTGCTTTATTCGAACAATTCTGTCCAAACTGCAACCCATCATTTAAACTGCCGTCGCTTTGTCCCTGTTCTTTCTTCTTGACCTTGGCTGTCTTTTTCATCTAGTCCACTGTGGACTTTTCTCATCCACTATGCTTCTCAATCGTTACTCTCCTATTTGCTCTACAATCATAAATCCGGTGACAGGCTCTGTGGCTATCCACTTACAGACTTTACCCTCCTGGAAGTTGCTTACTTTTGCCCATAAATTACCTTTCCTCTGAGCAGGAACTAACAAAAGTATACAACCTGAAAGAAAATGAAAGGAACAAAGTGACACTAAGAGAATACAATGGGCAATTATAGAAGCTGGTCTGGTCGGACTGTTGTACTGTTAAAGTTGTTTGGTACAATGTGTTGTAAAGTGAAACATTTACTGTTGGTCATTGAAATACAGTAAAACCAAGCAATTAGCCATAGCTTTAGCTATTTTATAAGAACATCCTCTATTTCAGTGGTTGGCTGCTTGCTATCAAGTATTTTTTACTGTTTACATTTATTTGGAGAGCTCAACACTAAACTTGTTTACACAATGCTGTAAACTTGATATGCTTTATGGACTTAAAACCTTTTCTTACATTTATGTGATTGGATTAGGTTTTATATAAAGCAGTTGGTTATTGTGGTCTTTAGGCCCAATGGGAGACTATGGTCCTTTAGGCATGGAGTTTCCATGGTATTCTTGTGTCCATGTGTGTTTCCACTGGGTGCTTGAATTTCTACCCATAACTCCAAGGACAATAATTCAGGTTAATTGGACTACTACTAATAAAACATGCCCAGTTTTTGTTCATCTATGTTTCTGTCCTGTGATGGATTGGCAACCTCTCTGTGGTGAAGCAGCCTCCATGTCACTAAGCAATACACTACCACTTTTTTACTTCACAGATCTTTTTCTGCACTTTTCCAAAATTACTGATGTATAATAAAAAACTAACAAAAAGCTTAGTTTCAGACTGAGTGTAAGTTGTTACTGTGTCATTACCCACCTACAGTCAACACTCTAGTTGCAAAACCACTTACCTTGAAAGTAATAATTATGTTTTTTTTACTAGACTATTTGTGGATTGCGATGAGAAAGAGAAAGAGAGAAACGGAGGTGAGAATGTCATGAGTCAGCATACAGAATGCTGTAAACAGCTTAAAACAGCTTAAATTACAGTGTGGATTTACTAAAAGCATTCATGATTCATACTTAATGCATGAAAGATTGTCTTGTTAAATAATGTATTTTTTTTACTCACAGAAAAGTAGGAAAACAAAACTTTGTAATTAAAGTAAATAGTTAATTGGTCATTTATGAATCTGTCCGACATACTAGGTGCTTACATTTCATGTTATAAAAACTCTTTAACGTGTACCAATTTGTTAACAGTGTAATACATATTGCTTTGTTTAGGTTTTTTCTTCTTCATCAGGGAGTTACCACAGTGAATCATGAACCGCATTATTGATTTAGCATCTCTCTACTTATCTGTTGCTTTAGACCAGAACTACAATGCACTAATTTATGCATCCTCGAAGTAGGTACCTATAGGACGATTTAGTGTCTCCAATGAATCTTGCTGCATGCTTTTGGATAAAGGGAGGATGCAGACATGGGGAGAACATATAAATTCTACACAGAAAGGACCCGGACAGCGCCATCTGGGAACAAACCCAAGATCTTCTTACTGTGAGGTGATAGAGCTAAACACGTAGCCACTGTGATGCCAAAATTTTTTTAAATGCTTAAGTGTCTTTGACTTTTGGATTTACCCTGTGGATTTGGTAGCCTGATTTGTAATTTTGGCCCCCTTCAAGCCATTTTGCTTGTACTCATGATAAAGCTGATATATCTTTTAGCTCTACTTACTTCAATACATTCTGTCACACATCACATTTAAAGTATTAAACATTACGTACAATGTATCTATATTCAGATTTTTTTTTTATTTCTACTATATATATATCTATATTTCTGAGTAGGTAATTACAGAATACAGACAGATATTTGTTAGACTTGCCAGTTGTTTTACTACCCGAAAAAAGACAAAAGTTTAAAATACATTGTTTTTCCTTCTTAATCATATTAATTAAAATACCCTCAAACAAATCAATAAAAAGTTTGCAGTGAGTTATTTTACTCCAAAACTGGTTGCTTAAAAATACTCTCAAACATATTAATTAAAAAAGTTAATCAATAAAAATATTAGTCCAATTATATTGTTGTATTTGAAGCAGCTAGAGTACAAAGAGTGTTCAATATTCCCCAGAATGCTTTTTAGTAATAATTCATAGACTGGCTAGTCATTACATTGATTATTGGAGCTTGAATGTAAGAATTTACAAACATCCTGCATAGTTCAGATTTGGGCTTTGGTCCTTTGTTCTCTTCTGCTGGTTTGAAAAAAAAATATTTATTTTTTGAAGATCCGAGATGAAACAGCATTGTTTTAATATATAAGCAATGTTTCCCTTAATCCCTTAAAACTGTTGATTTTTTTAGGGAGTTTTTCCTTGCTACAGTTGCCCTTGGCTTGCACAACAGGTAATTTCTGGTCTGATCCTAAACTCTATAAAGCTGATTTGTGATGATGTCTATTGTAAAAAGCGCTATACAAATAAATTGACTTAAATTGACTTGACTTGAATTGCTGCAACTTATCTGTAGTACCTGTTGATTTTAACCAGACAACAAAACTATGTTGTTTGTTGTTAGTTACCTATTTATTAAATTAGAGATACTATGTAATGACACTGTTATTCCAAAAGTTTGTAATAAAACATTTAAAGATTGTTCTTGATAGTGAACAATGTTAATTTGAAGTCACCACCTCTTTAACACAGACGCCCCCCCAAAAAAAATAAATAAATAAATAAATAAATAACGTTCTTGTCAGATGGGTCATTCCACTAAAGTCAAATGAGTTATTCCACTGTCACTACCAGTCACCACATATAACTACAAATAACTCATTATTATTCATGAACTACAAAATTCATTGGTGTATTACAGTTGCATTACTGTGTAATTACATAGTTATTATTCAAATCTACATTCAAATGAAACAACACTTAAGGCCATTTAGTTTTTCTTGATTGAACATTTCTTGGTACATGAAAAATCTCATATTTTCACTCAATTTATAACAGAACTTAAGGTCAGCTCTAGATGGAACCATTAAAACGGGGAGACAGTTCAAGCGAGAAAGCAAAAAAGCGTGGCAAGTACGGTTCGGATTCAAAAAAGTGAATAGACACTGAATAAAGACTTACAGCAGAGTGATAGCAGAATGGCCGAGTGAAAGAGCAGGGCTTCGGGGAAGGGGGAGAAGAGACGAGATCGCTGACATGCTCTCATTGTGTATTGAATGTCTCAGGCTGATCAATGAGGCTTCTGTGGCTGGGGCACGTCTGCGAACGCTGACCCACACAAACTTCGCTTTGTCACATAGCTGAGGCTTAGATGAATTGCAACCGTTAGATACCACTAAAGTCTAAGAAAGAGTGTAATGCTATGGCTTCTATCAAGATTGTACTAGTGGTCAACTCATGTACATGATCCTCTGGCAGAACACCTGGCATGGGCAATTAAAGCCTTATGAGTGCATTCGCATAACACCAAAGAATTAATGACATGATGAATTAGCGGCTCCTGCTTCAAGTGTTCCATTTGGCGCACCTGTTAAAGTACATTCCAGTTCTCCAGGCATGCCCTATAGCTAAATGCCAAGCTTCTATTTCCTCAAAGTCTGTGTGTGGTAAGATCAATACAGGGTTGAACCATCACACACAGCTTCATCAAACTATAAAGAGATAAAAGACTGCCGAGAAAGAAAAAAAAACAGCTAAGGCACCCAGCTGGGTGTTTCTGGAGAGAAAATGGCAAGTTCAGCACCTTTTAGAAGTCTTACAACAATACAACTATTTCTTCCTGGCTTCTGGTATGTGACAGGAATATGCTTAAAGGTTCAGATGACGAAACGTCTGCTAAATCAAAAGCTGTTGTGGAACATAGCACATCCGATATTAAAAGCCGCTCCCATGATGGGTAAAAAAAAAAAGTGCAAATTTTCTTGCAACACCTCCGGGCTTCATTCAGACCCGTCAGTGGGTGTGATATGTCTCATCTTGTGCAGTAACAGACTTCTCGCTTCACTGCATTTGGCCTGAACACACACAGACCTTCAATCTATTTTAAACATACGCATGCAAGACTGTCCGGACTCTGCAGGGCTAATATCCTGTGCGTCAGGGCCGGCCGGGTAGTAAAAGCGACGAATACGCTCTCCTATCTGATATGAGGTGGTGTCATTTACGGCCGGACCGATGTGAAATATGGTGTCGAGCACCAGCATCCCTTGGGTACCCGCACTGCCCGGCTTTCCAATCAATTCTCACAAGATCCTGTAGAGTCAGTAAGGCCAGATGAGTTATTCCACCTGAGTCTCCTCCAGTCAACCCCTTTTTAACCTCCTTAGATGCATCCTGTCTCCAAGATTTCTGCTAAAGCTTAAGATGTGTCTGTGCCCCAGTCTGTCTACTGTCTCCTAAGATTCTGCCTTACATGCAGTGTTTATATAGCCCCTGTCGCTACTGTGCACATTGTTTGAGATGGGAGTCTGTTTGCAGATGTGCAATCCCAAATATGCCTTTTTTGTGAAGGCATAGAGGCTGAGTGAGCAACAATAAGCCTCATTCAGTTAAGCAAACATAAGGTCAGTCAGATGGCCCTGGTCTCTTTTTACTCGGAGGACTATAATGGTGTTTTTCCCTCCCTCCACATCAGTCTGGTGTCTGTTTGTGCACAGAAAGGCTTTCTTTTACCAAATGCATTCTATGATCATCAGACCTAATAACACAAACATAATAAACACACAAACATTTCTTAATCAGCTGTCCATTATATTAGAACCAACCATTTAGTAAGCACAGTCCTTGAACATTTTGCAAGCTATATTTAAAACACTGATGTAATTTTAGGGTATACAAAGACTGATTGGATTAAATCGAGTGCGCTGATCACACACTTACCTCCCTCAACCCTACATCAGTACAAAGTGACCTGACTAATACCTATGATAATATGTGGTTATTAGACCAATCTCATTTCTAATGGGACTGAAATGGTCATATCAAAGTGGTAGTCTAGTGAGTAAAGCTTTGGATTGATCTGCAACCCAACCCCTGCTGGCTCCTTGAGCAGGGCCCTTAACTCACTCTGTTCTAGGAATGTCTTACTGTGGCTAATCTTGTGCTATGTCCACAGCTTCCTAACGAACCAGGATATGCCAATAAATCATTTTGTCTTACTGTAGACCTCATATAGCTATATATGACAGACAAGAGCTACTATGTATTCTCTGGATATTATCACATTATTATTATTATGCTGATGGTTGGTTTCAGTACCAACCACATTATTGAACCGAAGATCACCCTTCTCTTGGAGTTTAAGTGGCAAGCAGCCATAATGAGGCTGATTGGTATCACCTGGGATCCCCCCATACACCTGGGTGAGGCATTTAGTCAGGCGTCACCACTTTGTCATCGACTGGCACACTTCACCTGCATGCAGGTGTCTTGATCTCTGACAGGGACAGATTGGTATCCGCCGGGCCCAACATGGTTCAACAGTGTATGGCTGGAAGGCCCTAGGTAAGCGGCATGCCTGAGTATTAGGGACAGAACCGGTTCGCCAGTATCAAATTTTACACATCATTTACACAATTTGATTACATTAATAATAGAACAAGATTCTGATTACACAACTTCACGTCTTTATAGTCAAACCCAGTCACAGACAATTTTCTTCTCCAGATATCATGCACATCTTTGGACTGTAAGAGGAAACCCAGCGAATGCAAAATCTAAACTTCCTATTCTTATGCGAGGCAACAGTGCTACCTAGCAGGCCACCTGTGTTGGATGTATCATTGCATTGCTGGCTGCTACCACAAAAAAAAAACCCTGTAGTGAAACAAAAAAATTTATTAAAATACGCCCACACTACAGGTTACCAGCATCTGCAATTCAACAGTAATATGTTAAAAATGTGTTTTTAAATCTGCTATTGATGACACATTTAGGTTCGGCTTTCACGTACTATCCTTAAGACCTTTTATCACTGTGCATAAGTTAATCTGTGCTCCCACCAGACCGGCTTTTGTTCACCGCAGCAGCCTGGATGAGGCGCATTAGATCATACCATGACTAACAATAAAAACTGTGAAACTTTAACAAGCCTAAAGCTTCAAATCTATTCCCTAAAATACGCCTCCAAACTTGATGGTGATAATCCCTTACCAAAAGTTATTTCTGTATGCACAATTTATTCACACGTGAAGATCATTTGCACATTGCTTGGAGTGGTGTGAAAAGTAATTATTCCAAGTGCTGCGTTTTTGGAAAATACAATACACGATGTTAAACATTGTTTTATTTGCTAGCATAAGGAACATAAGAATCAGATATGAACAGCACCCTAATAAGTACTAAAATGGGCAATTCAGCAATGGAACAAAGGACCAAGTCAGAAGACACATGCAGCGTCTCTGTAGCGTATTGTCACATTACTGCTAGTTTTTATGTGCGGTCAATGAAACTTTGATCCGGCATAATTCTGATCATGTTATTTTCTGCTCTAACATATGCAACATGTTAATGTTCCAGTCAGCTTTCAACAGTATTGGCACTAATGGTTGAAAGAGTGCTTTCTGAACCACTTTGACCTACTTGGTTTAATTTTGGGATGAATACCGTTATTTGCATTTATTCCATTAGCCTCACACAGATTAATTACAAGCCCACATTAACAAAATAGGGCGGCATGGTGGTTTAGTGGGTATTACTGTCACCTCACAGCGAGAAGGTACTGGGTTTGATCCCCAGGGTTGGGTGAAGTAGGTCCTTTTTGTGCAGAGTGTTTGGTGACTCTGGACAAGACTGGGTTTCTGTTGGGCTATCAGCTGATAGATTGAGATTTTGTATCCCAGCTCTACCATGAACCAACGTTGGTTCCTTGAACAAGACCCGTAACACTGTCTTGTCCAGAGGGCAAGATACAATAGCTGACTCTGAACTCTGACCCCAGCTTTCAAACAAGCTTGGATATTTAAATAAAAAATATTGAAGTATTTTACACCTGTATATTTATATATGACAAATAAAAGAATTATTTTCAAACCACATGGAATATATAATGATCCTAAACTATCCTAAACCCTAAGCCAAGCTACACTGTGCAAGCTGATACTAGTGTCATGAAACATGACATGATCAACCAAACTAGACCCTAGAGCAAGAAACAAGACACCGAACATACATGTACATGAGCTATAAAACCATTCTAATCACACTGTAATCATGTCATGAACAGTATAAACATCAATGCAATTACCCAAGTACTCATCAAAATAGCCTTTGCTAATTACCACTGTCAGTCCCTAAGTACCTTGAGCTCTCAACCTATGATGAGGTTCAGCTGTGGATCATTTACCAATCATGTAGCTCATTTGCCAATAACGATATAGGTGCCAAATTGAAACAGATCATAAAAAAACACCCCAAGCACGTGCTCCTGGAAACAAGAACTTGGAACATACACACAAGAAAAAGAAGAATTTATTTATCATATTTAAGCATACATGTCCAGGCATAGCATCATGGCCACTGACAGGTAAACAGCAAGTGAACTTTTTGGTCTCAAATTTGATTTTAGGAACATGAAAAATGGGCAATTTCAGTGAGTTTGACAAGGGCCAAATTGTGCTGGCTAGACAGCTGGGTCAGAGTGTCTCCAAAGCTGCAGCTCTCCAAAACGGGGTCAGAGCCTGGCTCAAGGGCCCAACAGTGTCTGCATAGTACAGCATGGAGCTCTACCCACTAGGCTATTACTGTCATGACACATGAGTTCCAGGAGTACTGACAGGCTAGATTTGTGACACTAAAAAGCCACTTATATACTGAACACTGCCAGGCTTCACTGCCAGCATTGAACTTGCAGTGTGTTGAACATTCCAGTCACCTGTTTGAAATCAATGCTATTCCATAATCAATGGAAATTACAAAGCAGCTTAGACATGCTGAAAGAAGTAGTGTAGCTAAGTTAAGGTCTCAAGGACTCCCAACCCAAACAGCAATGAGCCATGAAGAACACTTGGTAGAGTGGCCGATTTATTTAGTAACTGGCTTCCTCAGTGTTAATGAGCTCTACTATCAGGAGACATCAACTGGCTTGTATGAGGGGTCAAAAACATCTTGGCATTATATATATATATACATATACTTATAGCCCTGATGTCGCTCCATCTGTATTCATCCTTTTTGTTTCTCAATTAAGCTTTAGGGGGAAGAAGATTTGATGATATGAGAAGATGTGATGATAAGAACGCAGTGGGGAATCAGTGGCAACATTGTTTGTTGATGGTTTTAAAACAGTAGAACACTGTGGAAAATGCATTGGAAAGGAAGGTGATTGTAGAAAAGTCATTTATTTTTGGAATTGTGAGTTGGTTTCCTCTCTGATGTGTTATTGTTCCTAACCACCTTTTAAATTCCACCACCAAATTCTCCAGACTTAAGAGACAAATATCAGTCAGACTGAATTAATATTTTTTATATCCTTGCGAGACATTTGAATTCATATTGTCTCTTCAAATTACTTCAAATTGAATACAAGCGACCGGGTCCACTCGTGCTGAGGCAGCGGATGTTTGGCTGGAAGCGCAGATGTCAGTTAATTCGCACCCCTCGCATTCATTACGCCAGGCTGTGCAGGTACGTGTGTGAAAGGGAAAGAGATTGTGCCTCCATTCTTCATCCTGTCTTCCCTTTCCAATTCTCATCCAAATCAAATTGTTAATGGGCTTCATTGGCGGTACAATGGAATAAGAGTTGCCAGAGCACTTAAGGGGCTTAAGGCATGTTCGTGAGAATCATGTTGAACAGTTTCAAGCTCCCAGTGCTGCTTATCCATTCCAGATGCTGAGCGGTCGAACCACTATGGACCGAACTTGGTAAAAACAATAGATCAGTTGTGGGTAAGACAAACTGCACTGCACTTTCTTCCATGTTTAAGTTATACATGCTACATGGTCACCTGAGGATGAGATTTGTGGACATTCCTGTCCTTACTCTCCATGTCCAGCAATGATTCTTGGCCACCCTAGGAGAAGAGTGGATTATGGGCCTTGCTCAGGGTCCCAACAGTGGCTGCAATGCAGAGCTGGGATTCAAACTCGAAACATTTCAGTTGATAGTCCAGCGTTCTACCCACCAGCCTACCAGTTATTACAGATTTCACCTCCTTCATGCCCATTCCTTAAGAATTATGAAACTGAACTCAGTTATTATAAAAAGTGTCCATAAAGTTTGGTTCATGTTAAAGCAAGACCAATGTTTGACCAGTTTTTAGTGGACTCTGAATTCATGACCTCAACTCTATTAAATGCATACAAAATAAATTGGAATGTTGACTGTGAGCCAGGCTTTCTAATCGAACCCTAAATGTACCATATTCCAACAAATGAACTACAAAATCTTAATTAAAGCATTTTTAGAAGAGCCATAAGTGTGTGTGTGTGTGTGTGT
>JAYDZF010000026.1:8679329-8689767 GCA_034509105.1 Microcambeva barbata | reverse complement strand
AAGAATGGTCACAGAGTTGTTCCCAGGCCACTACTTTGTTATTTTAGCTGTGTGCTTAGGATCATTGTTTTGTTAGAAGGTGAACCTTAAGCCCAGTCTGAAGTCCAGAGCACAGTCTTGGACTGAGGAGAGGCTTTCGTTTGGCCACTCTACCATAAAGCCCTGACTGGTGGAGGGCAGCAGTGATAGTTGACTTTGTGGAACTTTCTCTCGTCTCCCTACTGCATCTCTGGAGCCGAGCTTTGGGTTCTTCTTTACCCCTCTCACCAAGGCTCTTCTCCCACGATTGCTCAGTTTGGCAGGACAGACCAGTCCGAGTTCTGATCATCTCAAACTTCTACCTTTTAAGGATTATGGAGGCCACTGTGCTCTTAGGAACCTTGAGTGCTGCATACATTCTTTTGTAACCTTGGCCAAATCTGTGCCTTGCCACAATTCTGTCTCTGAGCTCCTTGGGCCGTTCCTTTGACCTCATGATTCTCATTTGCTCTGACATGCTCTGTGAGCTGTGAGGTCTTATATAGACAGGTGAGTGCCTTTCCTAATCAAGTCCAATCAGTTCAATTAAACACAGCTGGACTCTCAAGGAGGATCAGAAAGAAAGTTAAATATGAGTGTCACAACAAAAGGTCTGAATATGTATGACCGTGTGATATTTCAGTTTTTATTTATTAATAAATTAGCAAAAATTGTACATTTCTGTTTGTTTATGTCAAGATGGGTGCTGAGTTTACATTAATGAGAAATAAAATTAACTTTTTTTAATTTTAGCAAATGGCTGCAATGAAACAAAGAATAATTTAGTCTGAATACTTTCCATACCCACTATATATTTCTGATTCTAAATTATTTTAATGTGAGCTTTTTGCCCGTGGGGAATCTACTTACATCTGGAGAAAAGCAAATACTGAACATCATTTTATAGTTTTGGCAATAACTAAATAACCTACTATTGTCTTACAATTTTATGTATAATAGATGGAAAAAAAATCTAAATTACTTTTATTTTTCAGCTAACAATTTCTCAAAGTTTTGCCAGACAGTGGCGAACCAAGACCCATCTTCACCAGCAAATTAAGCCTTTGCTGGATCCTCCTTTTATTTTCATTCATGACATTCTCATAATTCTTTCTAGCACAAGAAAGCTATTCTAGCTTGTTTGAGTGTCACATGCATTAAAATTCAAAAATTGTTTATATTTACAAAATAAAATTGGGGTAGCAAGGGTGCTAAGTATGTAGCACTGTCACCTCAAAGCAAAAAAGTCCTGTGTTTGATCCCTAGTCAGGGTAGTGTGGTTTTTGCCTATAAAAACTATATTTGTGAGCCATAATATGCTGTTGCACCCCCTAATGGTGGCAGCCACAAGAAGAACAAGATTTACAAAATACAATTAAGTTGGTCTGCCAAAACCTTCAGTTTTTTGTATATTTTCTTTAGTGCAACAAAGACAGAACTAATATTCTTATTATATATTTTTTGCAAATATTCTGGCTTCATGTTATTTATGTTATTATTTTATCATATTTGGCATGTTATTTGTATGAAATTATGCATTGTTAAACTCTTTATTTGTAGATTTCGTTTCACTGTTTACAGTCCTTGCTAAATTCAGTGACATCTGTAAGACTTCAGTTACTGCAGTGAATTATTTAAATGGGCATGCTGAACTATCACCAACCTGAAATTTTAATGTGACATGTGCTGGAATGTATAACTACACTTTAGCAGCACTGATGAAGTGTATTGTTTCTACATAAAGAATATCTATTTACACTAATAGTGATAAACACTAAAGATAAAGTCCAATTTCAGACGTGAGCCTGACTTTTCTTTGGTCTTTAGTGATGTAGAACATGGAATTAATGAGTGTAAATAGAGAAGGATAGCAGAATGAGAACAGATGCTGATAGAATAAGGAAATTGAGGAGGAGGAAAACATGTAGATGGGAGGAGGATGAGGGCAGTATATAAGTCATGGTAAGTCTCTTCTATTAACCAGACTGCATCTTCACATTTTCTACAAAGCAAAGTAAAGGCAGTTCCCGTTCAACACTCAGGTAAAAAAAGGTAGAAGTGATTAAGGAATTGATGGATATCTTGATGATTGCTAGTGTGTGGCACTAACAATCGCTTTAGTTGGAATAGTGTTTGATAAGGCATTGATGTAGTCAAGTCAAATAAAATCTGAAGATTTGAATGACTCTAATTCCAGTGAATTTAATATAGCAGACGCATCATCTCTGCTTTACGGACACATAGCTATGATTGCAATTGATATCAGTTATGGTCGAAATAATTGTAAATAATAAGTAATGTAATAATTTTTTATTATGCTGAACATTTTAACTGTTTCATAGCCAGGTGATGATTTTTCTGAGGCATGTAAGTACTTAGCCAGAAAAGTTAATTTAAACTATTACAATATATTTAAAATTAAATTGTCAATTAAATAACAAGTTCAATGAAGAAGCAGTTACTGGAGGTGAATGAGTGAACCGATCATTTAATTAATTATTTAATTAATAAATCATGACTTGTGAAAGGAATTAGCATAATTAATTCTGGGCTGTGTAAATGATAAGATGGATCTTATCTTTCTCAGTGCAGTGAAGCTTGAGTTAAGCTCGGCTTTCAGTCAGTAGATAGTTTTGCCCTCTGTAGTGTGTTTTTTTTCAGTTTAGGATTTCACTTTTATCAGCAGCTCATATTTCCCAGACCTAGTAAAAGTCCTCCAGCATTAACATTGCCTAATGTTTAATATTCTGCACAAATAAGCCCAGCAAAAAGCTCAGTTCCTCAGGCAAAAAAGTTTATACTAGTCCTTTATTTCTTGTTTAATTAGGATTATATAACTTTACTTAATAAGAAAAAAATCTGACTCTAAGCTTACTGAACATCTGAACATTGAATGAATAGGAAAGTTAATCAGTTAATATCACAGATCTTTTTTCACAGATTCTATTATACAGCATTCCCAGAAATGTAGAGGGTGTTATTAATGCAAGGAAAAAGACTTAGAATTACCTGTGGTTTAGAAATTGGATATATATATTGGAATAATTGAAAAAAAATAGTGGTGCTATTAGCTGGATGTCTACACAGACATGATTGGTTATGTCGGGGGATGGCTGTAATGGATTAATGCCCTGATTAAAGGATCACTGCATTTTGTCCATTGTTTTACAGCAATAAGTGCAGTTATGCTGCTACCCCGACCAGAATAAAGCATTTGATGGAAATGAAATTTTGCCCAAATTGGACTTTAAATGTTAAAAAGTCAAAATACTACAAAATAACACAGCCAATAGCAAAGCCATCCAGTGGATTTGACAATTTAATGTGATATCTACATTGCATGCTTTTCTTCGATTCTAAACATTTCTGGATTTCCCAAATAGGAAATGTCTAACTTAAATTCAGAGAACTCCACCACACTGGAGAATGCCATGCAGTTAATGATCCAGACCTTCCACAAATACTCGGGCAATGAGGGTGACAAGTACACACTTAGCAAGGCTGAGCTTAAAGAGATGCTGACCCAGGAGTTGGGAAACTACCTAGGGGTGAGAACATTTTACAATTTCTGTATGGTTATTAATGCACTGTATGAGTCTTGCACTGAACTGAGTTTTTCCTCAAATTGATAGAACGCACAGGATAAGGATGCTGTGGAGAAGGTCATGGGGGACCTGGACTCCAACAATGATGGTGAGGTGGACTTCACAGAATTTGTCATCCTGGTTGGTGCACTTACTGTGGCCTGCAATGACTTCTTCCAGGAATATAACCCAAAAGAAGGTGAAAAAAAATAAATGTACGTAGATGTTCCCACTCTCTGAACTAAAACCAGCAACTCTGAATGCTAAAAAAATGAGGGTGGATGATGCAAAGGGGAAAAAGAATACGTATGTTTTACCCACCCATGTATATTAATGTATGTTCTGATCCATTCAATTTGTGACAAGGTTTTGGTGATGTTTTGAGCAACCACCAAAAATGAATAGAAATTGTGGGAGTAATCTCTTGATGCCAGCCATTGTATGTGTACATTTCTCTTCCCTGTGTTTTGTAAACCTATGTATCTGTTGTAAAACTAGTCTTATTAAAGTTCACATTTTAAAAGCACAATTATTCACTGTTATTATTCAGCCTAAAGCTTACAATGCCACATTTTAGCTGTTTCCTGCAACCAAGTACTTAATTAATGATGAATAAATATTCAATCATAAAAGCAGAATTATTTTACTAAGGGCCATGATTCCTGTTAGCAATGCCATTTGACTGGTTTAAACATTTTTATATTATTTGCTTGACACCTATCAGAACCTGTTGTTTTGAACTAGAGCTTTGGTGTTCTCTCAGTTTATATTTGATCATTACATGATAGAAATACCGCCCAATAACAGGAAGTAAAAAGTAATGCTTATTGAATAAATCAGACATTCAAGAGATGTAAGGAGTCAAACAGCTTGTTTCATACAGTGAACGACCATGAATACACTGTAAGAAAATATTTCAAAACTTGTAAAAGGACAGTTTTGCAGAATGCACATAGTTAAATATAATATTATGGGGTTATGCACAAAACTTGATGTATCCAACTGTAAACAAAACTGATATGGATTAGCTGGCAAGGTGCATGGCTTTCTCACACAATACTATTTAGTGTGCTCAAATAGTAGACTGGTCAATGGACGAAATCAAATCTAACATTTAATATATAAGAGGATATTATGAACAAAACTGCTTTCTTGTGCTCTGTATGCATCCATATACAGACTGCTGATCGCTGCTGGTCTGAAAAGAAAAGAACCATTGAAAGACCCAAAAAAGTTTGTAATGTATTTGCCGTGAATGAACCCAGGCTTAAGTTTAATTATTAAAACAAATTAAGATACTGTAGATACAACATAGATTATCTAGAAAAGAATCCAAAGATAGACCAAGCAGAAGCCAATTCAAGCAAATAGAGAGATCTATTTGGGCAATAATCCTGACAGCAGTCCAGAAGGTTATAAGACAAACTTAGTGCAGGAGTGTTTTGTTACCATAAATAATACACCACTGTGTGTGCTATGTTCAAGACAAATAGCAACACACAGCCATAAAAACATTAAATCAAGACTGATCTTGGCTGAAGAGGGAAAATAGAACATGAGTACTTGAACCTGATATCACAACTGCAACATCTGATCTTTCTAATACTGACCTCATTTTGCCTCTGTCTGTTATGAATTTTGTATATGTCACTGCACACAGTGGCATCAGTATAAGACTGTTAATTCCCACATCTTCTTTGGGTTATACAATACCCCTTTTAATGTCCTTTTGTTAATGTCCTTGATTTTGGAATACATCTCAAAATTTTATTTTATTTTATTACTTTTTTTCAGCTGCTTATGATTCACCATTGCATTATTGATTTGGCATGGTTTTATGCCAGATGCCCTTCCTCATCCTGGTAAATGTTGTCCTACTGGGGGACTCATGTGGGCAATGCTAGTGAGTTTAGGTGTGTATTGGGAAAGATGCCGGACTGTGTTCCTCTGGGTATTTTGTGGGATGTGCTTTTTCATGGTACTATGGGCCATCCAGTCCCTGTACAAATGGAGCAGGAGCTTGGTTCGCATAGATGTCAGTAATTCAGACTCATCTCCATTGAAGTTTGGACCCTGCCATTGGTGCCCTTTGTCAATGCTTCTAGACATTACCTTTATGGACATAATTTCTAGGTGCAGCCAGGGGCAGAGGGTTTGGTGACCTCAGGATCAGTCGCTACTGTAAATCTGTTTATGTGCAATTATTCTATTATTAAAATAACATTTGTTTACTTTATGTTATAAAAGGTGCAGTATGAGTTGGTGTTGATATCACACTTAGCATTTTTTTCATTCTACTGTACATTAAACCTCTGCAGCTTTATGTTCTACTACCAGTGGTGTAAGAGTATCCTGAAGTAGGTGTGAGAGTAATTTACAGACAAGACAGTGTGACTTTTTCTCTAGTGGTGCAATACTTGTGATTATTTTAGCTAAAGTAAGTTTATTAAAGTACTTAGTGGAAAGTGCACCCATCAGCAAAGAAATAACAGAAACCCCATAACCTTATAACCTTGAACAATAATGGATTTATCCATTAAACCTAATTTATTTAAATGTTCTAACTACAGTACTGATGATAATATTATTGGCATTAATGAGAATGGTATTAATGTTAATGTGTTCACTTGCCTATCCGGATTTCTGAGTCTCTTGCTGCCTTAAAAGCTAAACTCTGTACCAAGCACTTAAGCTGATTTTATACTTAATAACTCACTTAATAACGTTCTTATTAAAAATGGTTTTAACATTTGTCCTTTTGAACTTTGGTCTACAAAATGTTTACTACGGAAGAATTTCTCACTCTGGATAAAAGTCACTCTGGATAAAAGCATCTGATAAATATTGAAATGTAAATGTGTGTTGATGGATTACACTATACTACTCACTACTACATTACTCAGGTAATTCAGCAGCAGTCTTGTCCTGCCCACTAGAGTTCTAAGTTTAAAGCTCTGCTATAAACCTGATGGGCTCTTACAGGCACAGTTGGCCATGATAAGAACTGTAAAAGGATTTCTGCTTATTGTCTCTGCAGATAAGAGACCAGTGGTGGATGATTCACATGAGGCATAGTTTGACTCTTTGTAACATTCTCTGTAATCCACTGCTGCAAGTAAAAATATAGTGTGTCCGAGGTGGCATGCGTAAGTCAGTACAGAGGTGGTACAAATGGAAGAGGAATTGGATATGACTAGATTAGACTAGACTAGAGAAAGAAAAATGAATTGAATGTTTATCGTTCACTGCAATCATGCCGTCAGCCACCAGTTCTAGGGATACACCCTGAACATATGTCTCAGGAGACATCTTTTAGAATAAAAAAAATCTGTAAATCACAAATAGACAAGGATCTCTGGTTATTGGTTATAAAGTATGTGTGCCTTGTTCGTGTTTCTGAACAGTGGTTACATGACAGAGTAAACAAAACAGAATGGAATTATTTTAAACGTGTGGAAACAATTATTATAGTTCATATACATATAACATACAATAAAACAAGTAAAATAGTAAAATTCATAACGTAAAAAACACGTAAATATTGTTTTACATTGATCAATTAAATGCTCATTTCTGGATTACTTTTTACCTGCAACATTGACATGTGCTGTGTTCATGCATGTTTCATTTATGGGTAAATGTCATTGTAACTTCATTATAGTGACATTCAGTTGTACTTTTCAAAAAAAAACTTTAAAAATTATCATAAGTTTAAGAATTAAACTTTTGTTTTTGTTAACTGTAAAAATGTTTTAAGCAACATACAGTTATGGTTAAAGAAATAATATAATATTTCAACAGTTTGTATTTGTGTTTTATTTGTATTTGAATTGTAATTTATGTTACCATAATATATTGAATACTATATATTTTGAATAGACATATTATTAGGCATATCAAATTATGCTTGATTGTTGTTATTACAACATATAATTGATTATACTTATATAAAAATATATAGTTTATTAATATTTAGTGTTCAAAGTCAAAATATGAAGTGTATACGTTGTAACTAAATGAATGCACTAAAAACAACTCATTTCATAATTTAAAAAAAGATTATAAAAAAGCTAAAATGAGGACAAACACTACTTTACAATTGTACATATATTAATCAGTTGTTAGTATGTTAAGAATGCTGTATGATGGTGGAGCTCATGAATGATGATGGCTCATTCTTGCAGTCTTCGTGCAGAGAAACATCTTGATTGGCTGGCTGATTGACAGGTTCTTCCTGTTCATTTCCTTCATACAGTCAGTTACTTAAAGGAAGTAGAAAGGTGATTTGCCATGAAGTGGTAACACCACTTTAGAGGTTAATTCTGTTGCTATTATTAGTGCTTCTACAATCCGTGAAAATCAGTATATAGAACTCAGTGTATAGACATGAACAAGTACCATCCCGATCTCCTCCCTCCCATGTCAATCAATCCCTCCATCCCTCTCTTAGTCTCTCGACCTTAACTGTGTCAAGTCTTTATTGTGAGGATGCCCGATTGGTCACCCAGGCGTGTTGATGACAGTCTTGGAAGAGTTCTGAAAGAGTGGCTGCAGGAACATTCCTACTGTGCCAAAAACACACACAAAGACGAAAATCCAGAGGAACAAGCGATCGATCACCATAGCAACATATTTCCAGTCCTCACTCACCTGCGAAAGTGATAAAGACAGCAGATTAGGCGTAAGGAAGGTGGTGTTAAATTTATAATAAGAATTTATAATTTTTAATAATATAAAAATGGTATGTAGGACAATGTATTGCAACAAATTGTTGAAAAGCAAAGACTACCATTAGGAAAAATTTCAGTTTGCTCACATACTCAATCACGATGCGCTAATTAGCAAGCATGGGTCATTAACCTGGCAGATTAAACTGTTGTCCATATGCCATTAAGATGAAATATATGTTTTATTCATTAATTTTCACTAATTGCATATCCTGGTTAGGGTTTCGAAAGGTCCCGATATGAAATTGTATGTGTGTCTTGGCACCAAGCATGAACTACAAGGCCAGAACTACAAGGATCACAGTTGAAGATTTGCAGAAGGTGGCAGCATTTTACCTTTTTAAAAACTTTGGGCCAGAACAGATATTTCCTCAGCCACCAGGGGTTTGCTACATTCTAGCCTGAACAAAATCCCTGATCTTAACACTTCCGAGATATTAATAGTCTGGGTTTAGGAACAAGATGCAAAACAAAGAAAGCTGACACCCTTCACTTTCTATGTAGTTCCATATGCACCAAATATGTATTTAAAATTATATGGGTCTATTCTACAAAAATTAAAACTCACGCTGCGATCATCATCTTCACACTTCATGTGGTTGGCAATGAAACGCACACCCTCCACAGCTTCTTCAAATCCTGGGCATGCCTGCCCCAGAATGCCCTGAGTGAGTGGAGTAGTGAGTGGAGTAGAAGGCTGTTGCTTTGCTCTGGGCACAGCTGAGGTGCCCTCACGCCCTCCGTCCCTCAAGCCATTTAGTGCGTCAATAGAATCTCCACCTCCCTCTCCCACCTCTCCTGCAAACTGCTTGACGGAGGTGCGATTCACATAGCATGTGCATGTTTCACCGCCTTCCTTTTCACTGACATGGCGCCGGTGGCGTAGCTTTTGTCGCTCACTGCTGTTCCTGGGCTGACGCATGAAGAGCAGGGCGGGAAGCTTGTCAAGAAAGACCACCCTGACCCAGGGGGGCATGGTGTGGGTGGTTGGAGAGCGATGGTGCACATTGAGCACACATACGCTGGTGACAATCGAGAAGGTGACCAGAACCATGGTGAACATTAGGTACTTTCCAACAAGTGGCACATCCAGAGATGTGGGTGGGACAATTTTGGAAATCAGCAGCAGGAAGACGGTGAGTGCCAACAGCACAGAGATGCAGAGCGTCATCTTCTCGCCACAGTCTGATGGCAAGTAAAACACTAGGATGGCCAGTGATGTGATCAGGACACATGGGATTATGAGGTTGATGGTGTAGAAAAGTGGCTTCCGGCGAATTATAAAGTCATATGTGATGGCCACATAGGCTGGATCTGATGGGTTCTCGTTGCGACGCCCTGGCAAAGCGATGATGTCCCATTCACCACTTGGTGTAAAGTCGTCCATGCTTGCTACATCTGCACGCAACACCAGGTCCACTTCTGTGCGGTCATAAGTCCACGAGCGGAAGCTCAACGTGCAGTTCTGTTGGTCGAAGGGAAAGTGCTTCACCTCAATCTTGCAAGCACTCTTGTAAATGGCGGGTGGCAGCCAGAACACACTGCCATCGTGAGAGACCACTGCATTGGAGTAGAAGGAAACTTCATACATGCCGTCAGCACTGGAAGAGAAAGATTGTTCTTTTGTAAAAGCCTTTCTTTCTATTTCTATTACTCTCAAAAATAGAATTGACTTACTTGTTATAGAGGACAACATCTGGCAGCCATATGTGTTTAGAGGGAAGACGGACCTTCTTCATACCATCAAACTCTTCAGGGTCCCAGATGAGACGGTAGTCCTGCCACTCCTGAACATAGCCAATTGAATAAACTGAGTTCACATTCAACAAGATGACGACCAAGTATAATGTATTCAATACTTTAAACCTTATTACAATAAACTGCCATCTAATATCTTGTTGCCATTTATATGATATATATGGAAAACTTTTTATGTCTTTGATGTTCTTTGTTTGTATGCACATGACCTTGTAAGATATCTCATTCATTACCCATAGTCATGAAGAAATATACAACATACAATGTAAATGTGTACTTATTTAGTTGATGTTTCATCTTCAGCTTGTAAACTGACAGAAAATCTTACCAAATAGAAGTAAGATTTTCTCT
>JAYDZF010000026.1:8655122-8666295 GCA_034509105.1 Microcambeva barbata | reverse complement strand
TGATCTCAACCACACTAAAGACCAGTTGCACCACATCACATACTTATGTGAATAAGAACTGTAAACCATGGATTGTACTACAATGTATACAATGTATTCCAACAAAATGCAATGATTGTACCATTAAAGCAGGTGTGGCAAACTCAGGCCTGTGAGAAACATTAATTGTCTATAGCTGCCCTGTCAGCAAACACAGTAGATCAGAGTGTGGCAAACTGAGGTTAAATTAATGTTTTCTTTATGCAATTATTTCTACTAAGTTTATTTTAAGAAATTGATCCCACAGATGTATCTTTTATTCCATGTGTGTTTATAGTAATAAGCTTTGCTTGTACCAGATTTAATCCTTAAGCAAAAAAGTTAGTTGCTTGATTATATCTGATGAGAAGCAAAAACTTCAACTGTACACATTTTTTAAAAAGGCCCGCAACTTTGTCTACATTTTTTTTTTATTTTAGCCCACTGTGTGCTTGAGTTTGACTCCCCTGCATTAAAGGATGAAAGATATGAACAGTAACATCAGTAAATTAAAAATACAGCATTTGTCAAGAATATCTCCTACCTGAACCATATTAAAATCAGTAGAAATAAAGATAAAAGAAAATATATTTAAGAGATAAAAAGTCCACGAGAAATAACGTTGTATCATAAATCTGGAGAGATTCTCAGAGAGATGTCAGATGCATCACTTTGACTAAGCAAAGTAAGTGTGTTGCCCAAAGTAATACAGAGAAACTTAAAAAATGATTTGATACACAATAAGTATAATATTTTATATCCCCCTAGTCTCCAGGATTAAGGTATGACCATGGCTACTGACTATGGCATGACAGACATTCAACACAAATTTTAAATGACAGTGACATCTGCTTTCAGGCATCTGATTGGGTGGTGAAAAGAATATTTGCGTTATTATGTCTCCTTTCTTTTTTCCATAAATGGCACAAATTTACGATGGGATGTACTAATGAATGGCGAAACAGACTTTGAACCTATGAAATTAGTTGTATGCCCACAATGTTAGGTTAGCTGTCTCTCATTGTATGTTTGTGTGCAAGCTAAAGAACCAAAAACCTTTGTACCCATAAATACCATGAATGGCAGTGATACCGGAGTGTAAACTAGACTGTATTTTAGTCTCTTGCATATGATGGTTCTTCAACATTTGAGTAATTCCTAGGTACACATCCTACATCTCGTCCTCATCTCTCCTTTACATCAATTTTCTTCTTCTCCAGCACAGTCTCTCTCCTCCTATTCTCTCTTTTTCTGGTCGGTATGAAGGAGTGATGGCTTTACTCAGCAGATCAATAAAAACCCTAATCACGCACCATAAACTAGCTGCTCATGCTGTCATATTCTGCATCTACACCTCCATTTCAGTCGAACAGCAGTTCTCTAGCTGCTCAGCACCGGAAAGACATTGTCTGTGCTCAGCATCTCCAATTATTAGGAAATTTATTTTATGAAATTAAAAAAAATAATCAGCAAATTCATAAATCTGTCAGAATTTAGGTGGATCAGCAGTCTAATCCCCTTTAGCCCATTAGTCTGGCACTCAAAGCAAAGAGAGTTGGACAGTTAGATGAAAAGTCACCAGCTTGCTACAAAAGTCACTAATGTTGACACACTGGTATACTGGTATAGTTAAGAAGATTTAAAGATCACTCACATACCCCAGTTTTGGACTGGTTTGCTTAGCGTCAAGTAGGAAAATCTTGGGGGGCAAGATTCTCCCATAATGCCAATATACCTGTGCACATGCAGCATTACTAGGGCAAAAACTGAAAACGACTAACCCCATTCCAAGTTTCATATAAAAAATATATTAAGCTTTTGCTTTTGATGCACCGGCCTTGGTTATAACTTGGTTTCTGTGGATGTGTAGAAATCCACAGCTGGCATGTGTAAAGGGGTAGGCAGGGTAAGGATGCACTGTGTTGTGGCTCTCCTAGACCAAAGAGGGTACCATGCAAAAGGCAAAGCTCTTAAAAGTGTGAAAGACAATTTAGCACATTTAAAACATTTTATGACCCCCAAAAGGTTTTAGGCATGTCAAAGATTCATTACTTCTGATGAATAAATGTATCATGTGAATGTGAAATTTTAAGGGCAATCTACATCTCTTCAACCCTGGATGGTGGTCTTACCAATAAATGTAGTTATTGTTGTTATTAATGTATAGGATTATTATTTAAAAAAACTGCATCCTGGGTTGTTTTGGGCTGTTTTTCAAGCATTTTGACTGGAAACCACTGTTGGAATCTGGCACCACTAGCTGTGTAATCAGAAGTTGTTTAAGTTTGTTATCCTGCATACAACAGATGACAATGTTACATTTTTTATTTTTAAAAAATAAATCTCTATCATTTAAATAAATGTCCATGCTAATGGCAGCATGTGAACATAATGTCCATCATATAATTTTATGAAATGATTAGTTAATGCTGGTTCATAATGCTGGTGATCATACTGTAATGCATGCTTGTTGTATAATCCCCAATTTGTATCACATAAATTAAAATGTATCTAGTCAGATATTCTATTTAGGGAAAAGCTGGGAAATAGCATTGAAGTACATCTATTTGAGAGTCAGTTCATTAATATTGCTTCCATCCTCTCAAATCAATGCATGTCGTGGTGGCACTAAAGTTCAATATGCTGGCTTGCAAAAGCTGAGACTCAAGTTTGAAACTAAGCTATTCTATTAACAAGGCTGGGCATAACAAACCATATTGACTATGTCTGAGAGAGGAAGATCAACAGGGTCCCTCATTGGTGCTGCACATGTAGTCTGCTACATAGTCTGCTGCTTAGTTCAGGCACTTGCACAAAAGGTGGATGCTTCATGAAAGGGAACAGCCTGAATCTCTTTACACAGTACAGCTCTCAACCTCTGGGTGATTAAAAGAATTGCCCAGTTATTACATGTGTATTAGAGGAGGTGCATTATAGTCTGTCTATCTAGGACAGTAATTTAAAAATTATATATATGGAAAACAAATTAAAATAATAATTGAGAATTTATTGTTAAAAAATTTGCCAACAATGAGCTTTAAGAGCAAACGCTAGCTTTACATTATAATCAAAGGGTACCTTCCTACTTTCTCATTTCCTCTATAGAATCATTTCCCTATTGAAATGCTCTATGAAAGGCTTTAGATCGATAACACTTCGGACTAATTTATTTCTTTGTGGTACTTACTCAACCTGTCTCTTGTGTCTGATTGTCTGTGCACATATGCTTATGCTATGTGCCATGTCAACATTTGAGAAAATATTGGACAGAAAGGTCTGAATATTGCAGTATGGCTTGTCTGGGCTTGTTTTGGTTTTGTCTGCCAAAAATACTAAGTTAGCATAGACCTACCTGTAATGATGTATTTCAAATGTTACTGTACTAGAATGAATATACAATAAAGAAGAGTTGATATTGATAAGATTTTTAAATTGTATTTAAGTATTTTTGTTTAGACTTATTGTAGCCTATTACGCCTTGTTTTTCTACAGTAAGTGTTTTAAAACTCTGAAAAGGTCATTCTCACAATTTACCCACAACTATACAGCAGATGTGTCCCATATATTTTGATGATTTACTGCAGCACCTCTCAAGCAAAGCCTTATAAACGTGGGTGTTTATTGTTAATTTAAAATAAAATAAAAACATTTTGTTAAAGCTGAACACATAAATTGAAGGGAAATGTCAAGGTTACAGAACACTTTTCTCAAAGGGAGCCGAGCTACAAGGAGTTACAAGGAACCAAATGAATTGAGTTTCAAGGAACCAAAGGTACAAGTTTGATCTATTTCTATCTTCTCCCCTGTAGTGGTACATTTTGAAAACAGTTGTTAACCAGCAAAAAAAATTAATAGAGTTGAGTACTGAATCTGTGCATGTTTGCAGATGAAGCTGTTACAGATAAAACAATGTGGTTTGTGGTTCATTAAACTGAGTAACAAGATAAAAATAAAATAAAAAACATTTTAGCTGCTACTTTTTTGCTTCTCTCTCTCTCTCTCTCTCTCTCTCTCTCTCTCTCTCTGCATGTATCCTGCTCACTCTCATCAATTCATTTCTGACATTTCCTTCACTGCACATTAAAATGCAGACCGCAGCAATAAATGCATTCATTTTTAATCATTATAAGCACTTGTCATTAACTTTTGTGTGACAGCATGGGTATGCCAGCACTTCTGCATTTTCGCTATTTTTATAATAGTGTCTTTTAGTTGTCGATCTATATTACAGATTTCCTGCCAGATTTCTTAGATTTTATGCACAGCAGTCTCTTGAGTTTACAGAAAGTTGCTTAGAAAGCTTTAGTTAGTGAAAGACTTGTTTGCAAAATATCTCAGCTCAGCATCTAAAACTCAATCCCAGCAAGTTAGTAATTTATATATATATATCCCTTTAAATACTGTGACACTGAAACTTCAATATGTTTTGAAAAGATCATCATACACTAAGTTTAATTACTTAACACCCTTAAGTGCAATATTGGAAGCAGAGAAATGTCCTTGAAAGTCACTGCAGAATCAGTAAACAGTGTGTGTGTGTGTGTGTGTGTGTGTGCTGGGGTGTATGTAATTGGTGCTATATATAGTACAGAAGGTGACCCACCTACACACACACACCTTCAGCAGCTCTGTAGAAAGTTCATAACTATGTGGACACCAGGCCATGAGTTTCTGGACGACTGATTTTTATACCATAGACATTGATATGAAGCCCGTTGAAGAGCTGAATTATTTTTACTGCACTTTCCTAAACATTGGTAAACAGAATGGAAAATGACTTTTATAGTCACTTTGACTTTGGGGGAGAAATGTTTTCCCAAAACCTTTACACAAGCAGAACATTTAGATTTAGACAAATTGTTGGTTTTCATAATAAATGTGCTCTAATTGCACTTTCTAATTGCTGTTTAACATGAACTTGTGATCATCTGAATAAATAAGCTTTTATAATGTGATTACATTAAAATGCGTAATAACTGAATTCAGCTCAAACATTATATTCCAAATGTATAATATTTTTGCCATGGGTTATTATACCAAAAATATAATTTGGTTCTAAAACAATTTACAACAATGACTACTTTATACAACTTTTTATTTACTAATTTAAAAATTATCACATTCCATCTCTGTATGTCTCTGCATGTTTCTGTTCAGAGAAGTATGAAAAACCCCTTAAAAATTATTTGTATGTGTCTCTGAACAGAGCAAAGCAGGGCAGCATGCATCATTTACAATATGCTGAATTTATCCCTAACATAGCGAGGATAATAATGCAATATCATGTGGAGAGAAAAACACAACTGTGATGGATGAGGCTTTGGCTGGTACAAGCGTACTGACCCTTCCTGCCCTGCTATTGAACTGTTCTGATGGATGGAAGGTCGTACGTCACTCCATTAGAGTCCATCTTCACCACTCTCCTGAGGATGAATCCATCCTGCATCATTACCACCTCTTGATGAAATGAAACACAACCATTACAGCACAGTCTACACTTAAATGGTGCATTCTAATTGCTCTTCCATGATTGAAGGGAATCTAACTCTAAAGGAGAGGAAGTCTAAATTGCTTCTTATTTTTATTGTGAATCAAGCATATTCCTCAGGATTCTCTGCTCTAGTTCAGAGATTGAAATCACACTGAGTATAATTTTACCTTCTGTGTGTCTTATTGTTTGTGCTGTTGACTCCATACCATCATTAAGTGTGTCAATGTAGGCATTGTGTTTGAAAAGAGCATGCAGTATGTCTTATCTGAGGAGCCACAAGTTTTTTGTAATAACAAGAAAGTGGAATTAACACATTTTCCTTTGTCAGAGCTTGGGGTGAAATCTTTTAACAAATAACAACCCTCAAATGAAGCAAATATGGCGAGTACCACAAGAGGAAATGCAATTGTTCCACCAAGATGTTATGCAATGAGGTAGTAACGTGAAGGTGGAAATCTTTAATTGACATCAATACAGTCAAAATATAAATCTACAAGTTTCAGTCAGTGACATTAATACCATAATCAGCAGGCAATTAATGCTTCAAGGTGTCCCACCCAAGATTTCCTAATGCACTCTCAATCTGAAACAAAAGCCAACAATTCAGAAATGTTTAACTGACAGGCTTTTTAATGGGTAATTGTTGCCTCATAGCAAGAAGGCTACGTTCAATTCCAAGATGGGGTGGTCCGGTTCTTTCTATGTTGGGTTTGTATGTGCTCCCCATGTCTACTTGAGTTTCCTCCTGTAACTCCAGTTTCCTCCAAAAAATGCGTCAGATACATTGGGGATGCTAAATTGAGTAAAATGACATTTCCCAAAATGATATAATCTGGTGAGCTGAGGAACTTTGTGTACCCAGAGTGTAAAACATGACATTAGAAATCATAATAAAATAAACTTAAACTGCTAAAGCGCTGCAAAAATACACTAAACAGCCATGAATAGAAGGGCAGACGACCATAAGCTTGCTCAATGTCCTTTCTAAGAACACAACAATAAGCAATATCAGCCTCCCTTTGTGTCCAAGAACATATAATCTATCCTTTGCCATAATCCTTTAATACAATTTTATTAATGTAAGGAATTTTTGTTTAGCTTCTCAAACATTAAATTTGTATGAATGCTGGCTTTGCAGATTAGTTCTGCAGACAGGCAGCAAAGAGCATTATACCCAAAGAACTTAAAAGCTGTAGTGCATTTGGTTTCTCTCTTTAGTCATTTCAATGTGCAGTCTGTCTTGATGACCTGTGCAAACAAAAAGCAATAGATGCAGAATGGAAGTGTTCCTCACTGGTCATGACCTCAGACACCCCCTTTCCATCAACCATTCAATTCTATCCACAGATTAATTACCCAGGCCTTCTGAACACAGATAAGCCATGCAGATTTTAATGCCTAATGGTGTGAGAAAGTCTCCACATGAGCATTGTGCTTCATTCAAAGGTAAGTATTATTTGTCATACTGTTAAAATCCCAGGAAAATACACAATAAGCCATATACCAACCTACATACATATAATGTGTTTGCTATTTATAATACAAAAGCACAGCTCTTTTTGAAACCAGTGCAATGCAATGACCACATTTATTTACATGAATTTGAGCGCTAAGTGCTGCCTTGTTTGGCTGTAGGTCACAACACTGCATCCATAATACACTGTGCAGATTCTGCAAACCTTTTTAAAAATATTTTTATTAAAATAAATAAAATGCTGCAACACTTAGATATAAGTGGACATATATGTTGCGGCAAAATAATTTTCAGTTCAAGCTATAGAGAGAACTGTAGTGAAAGCAAAATGCAAACAGGGCTGAGTCAGTGACCCAAGAAAGTGGCTTACTGTATCTGATTAGCAAGCAACATAGTAATAGCCTATAAGTCAAGCACAGAGACTACCTATTGTCACGAGCCACCTCTCCATAGAAGCCCAGGCTGGATCCAACACAGCTGCCACTTATTTAAGAGGAAAGCTGGGGAGCACTCAGTGGGGATTATTGAGGTGCTTGGTTGGTTTTCCTTGTAAATCTTTTTGGCTAATTGAAGAACCTGTTCAGTCACTTTAGTTTTTGCACTGACTTGCCTTAGTAAGTGACTGTTTATCTGTCTGTATCCCTGTTTAGTTTGTTTAGTCAGTTTAGCCTTTTCTGTCTGTGTGCTTTAGCCTGTTTGTTTCTGTTTAGCTTGTTAACCTTTCAGCCTAGGTGAGTTTAGGTTTAGCATAGTCTAGTCTTATTATTTGTTAAGAACAGATTAGTAATGTTCATGTTTCACCATTAGCTTAAAGTAGGTTTCATTAAATTGTTGTTAATCTAAATACGTATGTATCTGTGTGCCCTCCATAGCCCATAACCAGTGTGAAACACAATACTAATGGCCAATCGTGATATTATTTAGAATAGTAATAATAATTACTACTACCATTTATTTGAGGGGTGTGAACCATGACACCTGGAAAACGTGGTTGAAATTGTCTTAATAATTTTATAATTCACACAGAAACATACTCTACACTGTTCATTCGGTACATTACCAATGTGTCATTAATATATGGGTATGTGGATTAAGATACATTACATGTAAATGTAGGTGTTTACCTTGTTAACATGGACAGATTGGTCATGTAGCTCAGTTAATAACTAATTATGGATAAAAATTGTTCCCACATGTACACAACATGAACTATGAATTGAAATATGTGGCAGATAAATAAAGCCTGATTGCTACAGGGTGTGATATATTTATATATACAAATAATATGCACATTATTACTCTTGGTGTTATGTCATTTTGAAGCAATAGAACACGAAAGAGAGTCTTATCACGAATAATACCACAACTGTGATTTGGCAATAGATAATCACAGTGTGATGTTATTTGTGATAACACATGGCATTGGGTGTTCTATTGATTTTATAATACAGTGTTTAACTAAAGAAAGAACTATATTCTTTAATATTCACAATACCTTATGCCAAAAAGTTGTTCTTATGCTATGTTGCTATTCAACTGTAAACATTCCCTAACCTGTCATTACTATGCTAAAAAAGGCATATTGTTTATAAAACACTACTAACTGTTAAAGTCACTTGATTTTCAATCATTGTGCAGTTACAAAAATGCTTCTCTGTAGGATGTTCACTGGCATCAAGCAGCCCAGCTAGCTTTGCTGGTGGACTCTGAACTGTGTTGTCTAGTTACCTGGCAATGAAGCAGCAGCTTAATACAGTTGGTGTGAAAAAGCCGTGCTGTTATCACGCATATCATAACGGGCTGGAATGCTCCTTAACCAATCAGATTGTAGGGGCGGAACTACCTGTTGTGTAAACCGCAATATGTTTTACAATAACGGAATGAAAGGTATACTGTATTTGAAATAGAGTGTTACTTAAGTATACTGGAGGAAATTTGACACAGCACTGTCGCTTCACAGCAGGTCCTGGGTTTGATCCCCAAGTATTGGTAGTCCGAATAATTTCTGAGAGTTCTACCCAGTCTAGTCAATTTTTCGTTTAGGGACCACTAGACCAAAAACCCATGTTGAGCAAGCCAAGAGCACATATGGCAAGGAAAAACTGCCTTGAAATACAGAACCTTGTTGAAAAAACAGACTCAGCTGGGACTCATCCTGGGACTGGAGGATATTTTAAATGAATAGGATTTATAAACTGCATGCAAACAATACAAATCAAAGGGACACAAAATGACATTAAACGTATAACTAGCAACATATCTAAGTTTCTTCCAGAAGCACTGGTTTCTTACATGGAAAGTGCATACATTTCTGTAGGTAAATAAGGTAAATAAATAAATTGTGAAACAATTCACAAATTATTTAATGAACAAATAAGTGCATCAATTGGTCTATGAATATGATGCAGTTAAACCCTGCATGTATTCAGTGTTTCTGGAGATCAAACAAGCCAATGAATTCATTAATTAATTGAACTAATCGCTGCATTTTGCTTCAAACGTGTTTCTTTTCCTTCGCAAATTCTTTATCCAGATCTGTTATTTTGGTTGCCATTTATAGATTAGGACAGTAAGCAGCTATATTGTATTCAGTACACGGTTGTTGTAGACCATCAAATATAAGAAGCACAAATACTAAGTGGATGCATTATAGGCATCAGAAGACGAATGATTGTATTTTATGCAGTGTGATATGCTAATGCGTTTTTATCGCAGGCGCGTTTTTTAATGCGCCTCTAAAACCCGCTTTGGTTTCAATGCGTCTCGGAATTACATAATAACCTGACATCCCCAAATCAGGCGCAAAAAACCCACCCAAGCCCGCAAATACGAGTCATTTAGACCATTCTGTTTAAAAAAAGATATATGTAATTCCAACTTACTCGTTGCAGCAAGCAGGAGGCACAGCACGGTCCATGCAGCCATGTCGGTGCGGATGAGGAGCACATCGGTCGCAGTGATGAAAGATTTTTAGACGCGCGTCGGTACAGGACTAAGAGTGATAAATAATGATTAAAGAAAAGCCCATGTTCTGCCTTCTCCCAGTCCACGCTCAATAAAAAATATTGGTTTTAATATCTTATATACAACTAAGCGGAATATGTTACGAGGAGACAGGTGGAGGGTGACAGTACCGTGCTCACCGTTTGTGATCGCAGATTCGAGTGCGAGCACGACTCGATTCTTTGAACGACTCTCTTAGCAAGTCGACACATATCGATTTGCAAACCTGAATCAATTAGTAAATTAGCGCGATAACGACTGGGGTGAACTTCTGGATGACAGGATAGACAATTGAACAGACAGGTGGAGATGCAAATGTTCAATAAGGTAATCTGAAATGGGGAGCCAGAACAGAACCTCGAATAAGGAGCTGGAAACATCTGGACGTCCGATCTTGAATGTAAACCTTTTAGTCTGCTCTACTGAGGGGTCGCTACAGCGGATCCTTATTATTCATGTGCATAGTTTTTATGACGGATGCACTTTATGGCGCAACGCCTGTATTTATCTGGGCTTGTGCACAGCAATGCACTGGGTTGGGCACCCTAGCACTGGTGTACTAGCAGAAAACCTGGGCTGCATTTCCAATACTGAATTTATACAAAGAAAAATTTATAGAGCTTTATTACACCAACAAGTCATAGCAGGTCAGGTTAGTCATAACCTAGTGGTCAGAGTACAGGAATAGTAATTCGAAGGACAGTGGTTAAAACCTCACCACTGCTAAGTTGCCACTGTTGTTCCATTCAGTGAGGCTCTTGACCCTCATTGTTGTGACTGTACTATGTTATTGTACTGTAAGTCGCTTTGGATAATGGTGTCTGCCAAATGCTGAAAATGTAAATGCAATAACATTTATACTCTTTCCCAAATGGATTACAATAAGCTAAATGGAGGTCAGATTTGTTTGTCAAAATCACATTTGTGCTGTTATTATTAAATGACAGCACAACAATCAGTTGTATAAATCATAAAAATCGAATTAGCCTCCTACTGATGACTTACAGTGCCTTGCAAAAGTATTCACCCCCTTGACATTTTTCGTGACCACCTGGTGAGGTTTTTTTTCTCAATTGGATTAAGGTCTGGCCTTTTACTAGGCCATTCCAGTACATTTACACCTTTTCCCCTTAAACCATTCTAGTGTTGCTTTAGCAGTATGCTTTGGGTCATTGTCCTGTTGGAAG
>JAYDZF010000026.1:8526683-8547115 GCA_034509105.1 Microcambeva barbata | reverse complement strand
AGCATGTCTTTGGACTGTGGGAGGAAACCGGAGTACCCAGAGGAAACCCACGCGGACACAGGGAGAACATGCAAACTTCACGCAGAAACGACCTAGATCGCCCCACCCAGGGATCGAACCCAGGAACTTCTCGCTGTGAGGTGACAGTCAGTCTATGAATTAACTTAGTACCACTACTACTACTGCTGCTGCTGCTGTTAACAACAACAACAACAACAACAATAATAATAATTGTACATATGTCTTGAACAGTGGAGACTTCTGTCTTTATGTCTTCAAATGTTTAATCATCTCAAGTTATCAATTCAAGCTATTTGTACCAATTTGACCTGTCACTCCAAAAACCAAGTCAACCAGAAACAGTGACCTTTTCCTTTAAGAAGATAAGAGGGCCAGAAAATCTAGAGACCTGACTTTCATATTGTACAGGTCAAACTGTACTGTCTTCTATGTGAACATGTTCAGCCATTCAAATGCCAATATTTCTTTGTTCCTTTATAACAAACACATCTTTTTATTTTTATTTTCTTTTGCTTTTGTTTTCAATTAGAGCAAAGTAGAATGTTAATTACATAAATGGGTGATTCACTAGTAAGACTGGAAACCTCTGTGCTTTTTATGTTTCTCCAGTCATTTTATGCCAGTCCTTTATAATTCACCCACCTGTAGATGATAAAGAGAAAAGGAAAACAGGGACTGAGACAAGGAAGGAAAGGTGTAACAAAGAGAGGGGGTGGTTGAGGGTGAAAACCAGTTAAACTAGTTCCCACTGCAGGTGAACAACAGCAAAATAGAAGGATGGAAAAGAGAGGAAAAGACAGACTTATAGAGCGAGAGGTCAAAAGAGACTGTTTGAGCTTCAAAGGTATGTCTATTTTCAATTGAATTCGAGTTAGTTAATGCAGAATCCATATGTTCATTATTCAGTTCAAGTGTATAAATTAATGGGCATGAAGTAGCAGGTGATCTGCAATCAAATGCTCACCATACAGCAGTGACAGCATAAGAACACAAATGTATGATATACAGTACAAACCAAAAGATTAAATCCACTGAAAAGGGCAATGAGTAGAAAAACAAGGATCAAGGATTTAATTTTATTTTTTCTGACAATTTGCTGCCTCAAAATTAGCCTCAAGCTAGATTTACACTGCCATTGTCTTGCTTTTCTTTGTCTCTGGAATGAGCAGCAAACTTCAGTCAAGCTTCCAGGTGTATATTTTGGACCAGGAGCATCTGTCAGAGTATGTCAGAATCCGAGAGTCTTTATTGTCATTTCAGATACATATAAATACATATTTAAATGAAACAGCATGCCTCTGGGAACACAGTGCAACATAGAACAAAAAGGACAATACAATACACACTGCAGATAGCAAAATTACAAAAAATACCTACAATACATACAAAATGACTTTTAATCTAAACATTTCTAAAAACATTTCTTTCACCCACCAAAACCTCAAAACTTACAGCCACGTAAAGCTTGCTTGACTGTGCATAATGTCATCTGTTTCAGTAGGGTCTTGACTTTCCTCCCATGTTTCATCCCGCAACTATAAATGACTTGGAGTGGATGCAGTTCAACCAGGCTCATTTTTGTGGGTGCAAAGAGTAAATTGGCTGAAATCAATCATAATGACTATGATGCATTTAATAGGTCGTGCCATTACACTGTATTATAAACATTCAACAGCACCACTGGTTTGTGAGAGGCCTTTGCAAAATAGTGTCAATTCAGTTCAAAGAGCAGTTGTGAGGTTAGGCAACCTTGTTGGTCTGGCAGGCTTGACTTGGAATCATAATCGTCAGGATCCTCACAGGCAAGCCTCCAGTACAAGCTCACCAAATAATGTTTTTGTTGACAATCCATAGTGCTCAAAAGCATGTGGGTATACAATTTTCACAAACTGTTGCCAGGTTTGAAACATAAAAGTAAATCATCTATGATTTATTTAATAGCCATGAAGCCTTATTAAGTGAGTAGACCATATTATCCCTTTGCCCTATAAATCATCAAAAAAAAAACATTTATTTATGTGTTAATTTACTGCTTACTTTTCAAACCATGTCAAAGTCTGCTTTACCTGCTTGGGTGTTGGCTTTTTTAAAAGGCAGCAGTGTAACACACCTTTCTTTATACTCTTACCTCCCTCCCTATCTGAAACTCCCTCTGTGTTTCGGCCTCTGTATGAAACTCTGGATCTGTAAAATTATCAGCTGAACATACAGATGGATTCTACTATCATTAATTGAAAATACTAAAAGGATTATACTACAGAAATCTAAACTATTTAAACCAGAACTGATTTATGTACCTGTCAGGTGAGTTTTTGTGTTATTGTGAGGGATTTATTGTTCTCTGTTGCTAAGGGAACAGCTTCCGTCAGTTTGTATGGAAGCAGTTTGTATGCATCATTCTGGCTGATTCGATCACATAAAGAAGCTGGAGCTACTTTGAATGATTTTTGGTTAATTATTGTCATTAACTGTCTGTTTGGCATGTTTATTTATTTACACAACAGATTTGATGCAATGCTCACTGTAGGTATATATGCTTCATCATAGATTATTAAAATGGCTTAATGTTAAAATCTTACATAATTCACTTACATTGCAGATACATAAAGTCTGTGCAATTGAGGGTTAAGGGCCTTGCTCAAGAGCCCAACAGCAGCAATCTGGCAGTGGTTGGGCTTGAACCATTGACCTTCTGATTACTAATAGGATACCGTAACCACTACGACACAACTGGCAGGTCTTAGTCCAAACAAGAAACCCAGTACTTGGTGCTTTGACAGAACATTAAGCTACCTCTTTATTGAGAAGTGAAAACCATATTCTCTGTATGATATTGCTTAGAACGTAAAATTCAAGAGAAAATACTTCATAGAAGTCTTCAACTTCAACACTCAATTAAGTAATAAATCATCAGTAATACATTTGTAGCCTTCCATATTTTTATATTCATAATTGACTATAGCAGACTGTTGGATTCTATTTACTTCATTATCTCTTTTTCATAAATGTGCCTAGTTGTTATTTCTGCATTGTTTGTAATGCTCATTTGGCCTTTTATAAATCTGAAAAAAGTCTCTGTCAAACCAATAGCCAACAAATAGATAAAGCCACAGAAAGGTGATAATTATTAACAAATTGCAAACGTTAGTGACGTTGTGTTGCATGAGATCAAAGGTAATCTCACAATAACAGGGATTGTAAAACAACATTTACCAAACTCTAAAACCTTAACGACCTTTGTAGAAATTTACAAAACTTAAACCAAACTTTCAGTAAACTCGACTTGCATGAAATGTAAACAAAGCGCTAGGGTGCATTCACATAAGAAGCGTCAAAGTCATTGTTAGCCTTGGAGTATGACATTGCAGCCACTTCATTTCCCTTAGAGCTAAACACTTTTTTCTGTATTTTCTACACATTTCCTTAGATATTTGTTAGATGTTAGATGTGTTTGTTAAAGTTTTATTGTATAATGTCAAAAACCACATGATTATTTTACACTTACAAGACCATGAAACAGATTTCCTTAAGGGGAAAAATTACTTGACACTAGACACTCCCAGAATCACTTTACAGGGAGTTTCAAGCAGCCACTGTACATCTTAAATCTCACTGCTGTGTTTTGTTATTTTTGAACAAAATTCATACTTTTTACTGCTACACTGGATTCATTTGCAAAAATCATGCTTACAATACAGTGTGTTTTTATGGATTGCAGTCTGGTGTGTCTTGATTTGTTATTCGCCTGCATATCAGGTTTGGTTTAAGTTCCAGAGAGTGACAAAGCACTGAAAGCATGTACATAGTGATCACATAACGTGATGTTATGTACACATGTTACTTGCAGCTTTAATTCGAATCCAATCTACAATCAAATACAGCAGCTTTTACTTTTATTGAAGTATATTGGAATATGTGAATTGAATATATGTGAATTGTATTATTCAGCCGCTCTGAGACTTTGTGCTTCCTAAGTATATTGTTACGTTTTCAAAAATCTGCTGAAAAACAATCCACAAATATACACATTTTTATCTTGGTGGTGGAGAAAGCTCTGTAATGTCATTTCATTTGGACCTAATTATTTTGTTGAAGATTGTGCTCTATATCCAAATAATTCAAGCTGCTTTGACTGCACTTAATTATACATGGAACAGTAGTGTCTTCTCATAGTTTCAAGAAAGAGAAATGTCTGAAGGAATGTCCATAATTTAACAACCATTAAACAACTGGACTGCCATAAATTGATAACTGATGGAACTGATGGTAGTTTTAATACTGTGCATTTCTTTTATTAGGTACAGTCACTATTTAACTATCAAAGATGTCACAGGATTTTCTACACCACCAAAATAATCTAATGGTTTATGTGTTTTTTAGACCGACAATATAAAAATATGAAATACTTAAAAATATATTAATCTCACAAGCAATACAACATTTGACTTTATTCGGTTATTACAACATATACACAATTATTCATTAGGTTAAATTTCATTTGTTACATCATTACATTTTTTCATTTCTTCTTTGTAGTGCTTTCATGGTTGAGATCTGAACAAGCAACACACAAATGAAGAAGCACAACATCAGCTGCAATTCTTGCAGACGTGGCACAAGGAGTTTTGGATTATGGAACAGTTCTTTTAATGTTTTTATTTTTTACAAAAGTTACCACATCGAATGCTGACTGATATCACTGCATGGTGTAATCTAGACAAGCATTCCACATTTGAAACGGACAGCCAAAAACCTTTGTCATGTAAGGACATGGACTCTGAAAATGGAAAAAAATTCAAGAGTTTTTATTTTTCCCACTAGCCATGATGTAATGTATCCACTATATTTTATTTGTTAACATTTCTCATGGACATTCACTTGTGCTTGAATACACTGCATGCTGCCATGCAGAACTGTGAAATCGCTCTGCAAAAGATGATGAAGTAAGTCACCAGTAGTCCTAATGAATCTTACTGGTGCTAGGTTTAAAATCCGTTCTGTTAAAGAACGAGAGGAAGAACTAGAAAAAGTGACCAGAAGCCTAAGCGTGAATAAAGATGAGTCGTCCAGACTTAATCCCTATTCAGCTCCATTTTCGGATTCTGATGGGAACAGCAATATGAGACCCAGAGCACTGAGTAAGTTCAGTGTATCCAAAACCCTAGAATCATCTTCAGTCCCTAAGACCAGCCCCACAGTTCAAGTTAATAAAGATTCTTTTGAGAGAGGAAGAACTGAATGGAGGCCAGGCTACAGCAGAAGCAAAAGCTTAGACGGAAGAGGAGCCAGACAGCTTCAGACTGTGGTTCTAAGGAATACAGCTGACTTAAATCAAAGTAATGTCAGTAGGTCGGAAGACCAGGGTTTATCCAACAGCCCTTGTCTAAATAAACTTGTCAGCCCATCAAAAAGACTACCATCACAGGTCAAAATCGCAAAGGAAGCAGAACTGTCCATCCTCTCTGAGATGATTCCCATTGATCACACACATTCTGACACTGTGACGAGTCCACTGTTTACTGAGAGGGGGAGAACAAAATGGAGACAAACATCTGCATCCACAAGAAGCAAGAGTGTAGAGTGGAAAGGAACGAAAAATGAAGCTCAAAAAGAAACTCAAAATGACATAAATCAGGATGCCACAGATCTTAATGGGGGCCATTCTGAGATTTCAGAGAAGTTAAAACCCAGCAGCCCAATCTCCAATGAACTGACCAAATCAACAAACAGGCTTCCATTACAGGACAGTGTCACAAAACAAGCAGAACTGCCTATTAGCCCTGAGGTTGAAAAAAACAGAGGGCGGACAGAGTGGAGACAAGGTAACACATCTAACAGAAGCAAAAGTTTAGACTGGAGAGGAAGAAGAAATGATGGAAACAGACAAACTCAGTCAGTGGTCATTACCAATACTATAGACTTTGGGGAGAATTCAAAGGTGAGATCTAAGGACTTACAGAAGGAGGAATCTACTTGTTTAAACACAAATGACCTGGCTAGCCCCAGAAATAGAAAGCCACTGCAGATTTACACAGGTATTCCAGAAAAGTGGGATAGTAATGGATTCATTTCTTCAGTAGCATCAGGAACTTCTCGTGTTGAAATGGCCAAGGTATTTCTCGCTCAAGCAAGTGGTGTACAGACTCTTCCTTCAAAAAGAAAACAGAATCATGACAACACAGACGAAATAAAAAACAGCTGGTGGCATTCTGGTCCCTTATCAGATAAGAAAGAACATAATCTCAGTTTTCAGGTCTGTGGATCAGATGTTAAAAAAACAGCTGGAGGGGATAATACAGATGCAAGATCAAAGGTCTTGCACAGAGACTCTATCTTTGCTAAGAACATTGTTGCTCCAAATGTTGGTTCACTTGCTAGTTCAGCTACTAATAATTCAGATTTGAAGCTCAACAAATATACTAAAGACTCATGGGTGGGACGATCATCCTCTTCTATCAGTGATGTAAGGAATAGTTCATATTCCTCCAAAAAAGGTGGTACTTTTCCAAGAACTTTTTCTAAAGAGCTAGGAAATCGTTTGAATTCTAGTTCAGATGTTTCACCATCTTCTGATACATTGTCTCCAGTATCACCAAAATCTTACGAAAGAGTCTTTGGAAAAGATTCAATATTTTTGCAGACTGGAAATAGTAAATATGATGTGACAAAAACTGAGTGGCCTTTAGGACTTGGAACCAGTAAGAAATATAGTGCAGAAGCTATTTCAAGAACAGAGTCCTTAAAATCAACGTATGGCTCATTTGATTATAAATTGGAGAGACCGAAAAACAAAATGACAATACATGTATCACAGGCCAAAGACATGGAGACAACTCAAATTAAACAAATACACAGCCCCCTGGAAGATCTAACCAAACCCCAGTTTTCTAGTATGACAACAAACAGTGAAATTCAGAAGCGTTTAGAGTTTGATGTTTCAAATAGTCTAGGTAAGAGAGAGGACTTGAGGAAGACATTTGCACCATCTTTGGATTCTGTAAAAGACAAAATACACAAATTTGAGGCTCTTTTCCAACAAAGTCAGAGTCCTTCTCACAATTTGCATCCCAAAAGGGCTCTCTCAGTTATTGAGACACCTAAAACAGTGTCAGGAGTAAGTAAGAGCTTTTCAGATCGATATTTAAGTTTACCTAGAGGTAATCAGGAATGGGGATTTCTGAAAGAGACTCATTTTCTTTGCAGTGATGGCAGTAGCCCTGATAGTAGAGATCCTCCCCAAATGTCAATAGACAAAGAAAGAGAGACGCTACAAACTCCAAGTAGCTCAGCAAACAATCTGGAAATTGGTGTTGCTCATACTTTGAAATTAGATGATGAGATTTCTATTGGACATCAAAACAAAGGCGACATGAGGAAAGAGATTAAGACCTCTATGATAAATAAGCACATGGATGAACCTGATCAGGTCAGTCATCTAATTCAGAATGTTAAAAGTATGGAAACTAATAAGATTAGACATTATCTTAATGATGCCATTGTAGAAACAGCTGACAGAAAGTCAAATGACAACACTGATGGATCTCGTTACAATCAAAAAAATACAAGTTCATTAAATTGCCCCCCGAAAGTGGACATCAAAACCCAAAGTAGTACTAAACTTAAACAAGATAAAGCATTTCAAGCAACAAAAAGCACCACTGTGTTCCCAAAGGAAACTATATCTTCATCAGTCAAGTCTAAATCAGCATTTAATCCCTTTAGTGACTCTTCCACTTCTGGTGACATCAACAATGTGTTTAACACAATTGCCAATAAAAAAGCAGCTGCAAAGGTTTCTAGGTGGATTATGGGCGAAGGAGATGGACTCAAAACTGAAGATGAGGAAGATGAAGAAGGAACAGAAAAAGGAGATGACTCTGACTCAGGGGACTCATCAATAACCATCACAAGCAACACGAGCAATGCCGATCACAAGAGTTTTTCTGTAAGGTATGAAACTTCATTTTCAGCACAGTAACAAAGATAATGCTAGCATCTTAGGTCCAGAATTATTGGAAACCTTTGGTAAGGATTCTGTTAGAAATGTAAAAAATAAGTTGGATCATCTTGTACTAAAGTATGTTATAAATCAGACCCAGTTTAACACAGAAACACTTGCATTCTTAGTAAGACAGATTCATTTGAATTTATTCATTTTATTCCTAATATTTTAATTTACAAATGTATAATACAAACATAGCTCCTAGGATGGCATACAGTCGTGCAGTTTTCTATGTGTACCAGTTCATGGGGTACTTGTCAACAAAGGTCACTGATGTGTAGAAATTTCAAAGCACAAATCTTATTCAATCCCTTCAGATGATTGGGTATTAGCACCTGCATGAACATGTTTAACACAGCAGTTTAACACATGAACATGTTTAACACAAAGACTTCTTACTGGTGTTAAGCGTCAGAATACACATTAATTGTTGGATTAAATGTGCATATCCAAAACATTGCCCATGCTGCTTGGCAACTGCTGACTCCAGAATAAGCATGCTTAAAACACACCACAGCTGGCACTGACTGCTGTGTGCTGATGTTTTTGCTGGTCTTACTGGCCAGTGCTGATTGTGTACTAAAACTTAAACACCATCAAAATGAAATGCTTTAGTTAATAAAAATATTACAGTACAATATAAATGTATTTATGTCAGCATATACGCTGTGTTTTATATTTTCCTGAGTACTTAGCCCTGACAGTAAGTTACACTTGGTCCTAATAACCTGGATTTTTTCTGTTTCAAACCCTTTAGCTTCGTGGAACTGTGCAGTTTGGGTGGACTGGAAGACCTACCTTCAGTCGGCAATGGATTAAAGGACGAAGAGAATTGGATAAACAGGAAAACATCATCTATGAGTTCAGATGTTTCAGCTTTTTCCTGTGTGTCTTTGCTGGGTGCAGAGGAGCTTGACAGCCTATTGGAAGATGTTAGGGGATTGGGAGATGATGCATTACAGGTAGTGTACCTCAATTCTTTATGTGCTTTTGTTGGAAGTTGAGCTATTGACATGATTTGAATAAGGAGTCCTCAAACTTTCATTATAATAATATAAAGGGACAATGCAAACTGTATGACTGCACAAAAACAGGTTTTGACCACTGTGGAGTAAATGAGCTCAAATGGTCTGTACAGAGCCCTGAGTTCAAGGAATTAATCAGAATTTTGCACGCCATTGCACTATAGCCATAAGTGCATTAAAAGTTTCCCAAGAGTAAGATCTCGTTTGTTTTAATAACTGACAGGTGGTAAAATACACTCTGAACACCAGTAAGATACATCTGGTATCTTGAATACACAGGTCTCTTTCCTGACAATTAAGACCTGTGCTAGCTGGCTTCACAGAGAGCATTGATCAGGGTGTGTCTCTTTTTTCACATTACTTATTTGCATATGCACTCATCATTACCCATGTGTTAGAGGAGAAGTTAGTAAGCTTCATCCTCCTCAGTCAGAGCCGGGGTCGGCATTAATGAGGAAGCATGATGAAATGGTGCAGTTGGACGTTCTGCATCAGGAGGAAAGGGGGAGAAAATGCATACACAAAAATAAAAAGACTGACATGATTATAGGTAGGAAATATTGTACTAAAATAATAGAAGAAATTGCTTTTACACATTGATGTTATTTTTTGCAGAATTATGAGGACATACAAGTGGTTGTTCTACATAAAGAAGTAGGGATTGGACTAGGCTTCACGGTGGCTGGAGGACTGGATCAGAACAAACATGTCACTGTAAGTGATTGTCACCTGAATGAAATATTTCCCTAGTGAGATTTACACTCTAGCTACTAGTCCAGTACCTTAACCACTGCTGCAGTTCCTTTACATAAGAGCAGAGAGGATTAAGGGCCTGGCTCAAGGGCCCGAAGGTGGCTGCATGGCAGAGCTATAATTCAAACTATCCTATTATCTACATAGAAAGCTTTATAAGTAGATAGGATTCGAATAAGTCAGGATATTCTTATGTGCAACAACGATTACATTAGTTTTTGCCAAGCTTACACTAATATGACAAGGTGGCACAACACGCTAGCATGTTACATTAATTGAGTACAATTTTATACAAATTAAACATCAATGATAATTAACATTTGAAAATAACTTTGTTCTTTGTTCCACATCAGCTGGCTTGTTCACTTTTTGTGAGAGATGCCATGCCACACTAAATGCTGGGAGTGCCTTATCCGATGAGGTTGCATTGGATTGCCACTCGTTCTACACAGATTGTTTATGTTTTAAGATACTTTATTAGCACTTTCAATGCAGCCTAGGAAATCAGCTTTTCCAATACACCCTAGAGTTGACAAAGACAGACATTCTCACAAAGAGCTGAATTGCACACAGAGAATCACACAATACACCTTATGCATATGGATATATACAACTGCCCATGCTTTCTCAAATCAGTTCAAGCATTACTTCCCAATCACAAATGACTACAAATGTGCAAATGTTCTAAATTTTGTGAAACATGCCTGCCTCATCAAGCATGCCTGTGCTAGAAGACTGCTGAAGATGAAGGACTGTGGCCTTAAACGTGTGCTTCACTCAACTGCCAGCATTTACGAAATAAATAAAAGCAGAATATCTATTAAGATTGTAAGCACTGCTACCATTTCTGACATCTTATCTTTGTACAGCAGGATTTTCTGTAGCGACGACAACCAAAATTAGTAGACTGAACATAAGAAACATGTTTCGTTTTTTAATTGTACTTCATCCCACCCAAGGTAGAGCCTCTCATTGCAATGAAAAGAGTTCAGTGTTCCCACTATTTTTTCCTAATTAGTGAGTAGTATAATGCACATGAAAAATGGCGGAAATTCTAGTAATTTGGTAGAATAATTACTCAAGTAGAAGTTGAAGTATCTCTAAATATGTTTAATCAAGTAGAAGATCAGTAAATCACTGGAGGTGTATTTTAAGTAAAAAAGTAAAAGTAATACAAATCTATTTTAATGTAGTTTTGCAAAGAGGATATCACTTTTTAAAGGTAAAGGTACATACACACCATCACACAAAAGCATATACATAAACATACATATTTCTTTTCTCAGGTCCATAGGGTGCTCCCATATGGTGTAGCAGCTCAGGAAGGCTCCATCCATGAAGGAGACCATGTGCTATCAATAAATGGCACTGCTTTCCATAGTTCTACCCACAAAGAAGCTCTGCATACTTTAAGAAGGGCGAGAAAAAGAAGCATGGCGGTGGTAGTCATTAGACGAGGTGTCATTGCCGATGTGCAACACGTTACTGAAGATGGTCTCCACACAGCCTATGGGAAAACAGGTAAACCAAAGCAGCAATGAATGGTTACATGTATGAATAAAGGTTCAGATGTGGCTTAGATTTTACATACCTTGATTTTGCATGCAAATCCTTCTGTTTATGGGGTTTCTGTCTCTCTTTAAGCCAAGCTTAGCAGGCTGACTGACTGACTAAGTCTGGTCCTGTTTGAGCTTTTAGGGAATTTACCAAAAACAATTGTAAAAATAACCAAATTTGATTAATGATGTGGCTGCATTCATTTCAAGCAGTATTCTGGGTTGACTAATAAATTCTTTACTTTCCCACGTTTCATTGGTCGAGGTTTTTCAGACTTACTGTTTAGCAGGGTTCATCCAAAAACTCAACTAAAACTATTTTAGGCTGCACATGTAGTAGACAGGTTGTGTCTACACTTATTTTTTCTCCTTAGTGGTAAACATGCTTTTGTACATATTTTATAATATAAATATAAGTTAAATCTGGATTTCTGCATTTCACAGAATGTCCCATTTTTCCAGATATTGATTTATTACTTGCTTGAAAATATTCTGAAAGGACTTTTTATGATTTGTTGATGTTCCTAGCAGCAGGCAGCATACGAGTGACTTTAATGAAGTCCAGTTCTGATCTGGGTTTTAGTCTGAAGGGAGGAGTGGGCTCTAATCTAGGAGATGAACCCATCACTGTACAGAGGCTATTTCAGGGTAAGAGCACATCCTTTTAAAACTTCTACATACTTCCTAAATTTGTGTTTAGAGCAAATACAGATTTGTAATGATGAAGAAAACCTTTCATGAACCTGCCGATTATTTAATGCAAATGTGTGTTTTTCCCATATACCACTAGTCTAGTCATTTCCAATTCCCCAAATGCCTTTGCTGCATAGACATTAATGCATGTGACAAAAAAAAAAAAAAAAAAAACCCGTTTGATGATTTTTCACAGGATTTCATTGGACATGCTTTGTCTATTCAGTTATTAAAATTTTGACTATTTATGAAACACCCAAACATATATTAATTAACTGTGATGTCAACATATTTCTGGCCATACAGTCTTTACCATTTGCTAAACTACAAACCTGCTTTTCTCTAGGAGGACCTGTTGGGCAGGTTTTTCCAGGAGATGAGCTTCTGGAGGTTGAAGGTCAGAGTCTGAGGGGTTTGAGAAGGTTAGAGGCCTGGAACTTGATAAAACGACTGCCCTCTGGGCCTGTGGAGGTTGTTTTGCAGCGTTCTCACCAGTATCAAACTCATTGAGAACAACTGACTTCGTGTCAGCTTGATAATGAACTTATGGAAGGAAACTTAATAGCACTTTGCTAAGAAATCCTGCTGGAGTAATTTAAACCGAATTCAAATGAACCTCTTACAGAATGATGCATTAGATTTCTGGCATATGTGCAGTCGTCTATTTTCTATTTTGATGAAGAAAACAGTATATTACATTATTCAGCTCATATAAGCCAAGATTTCTGAGAAACCAGAAGCAACTGAAGGATTTCTGTGACAATTAACTAAAGCTGCAGATTATGTATTCTGTAAAAAGTATACTTCGTCCACCTTTTTCATTTCCCCTTTTTTGTTTTACACCATGTTTTTAAAATGTCTATATTTAACTTTGATATTAAATTAAGATTTGCATCTTGGTAGTTGTCTTTCATTCCTAATTATAATTTATTTGATTCAAAATAACTTTGATTGCATGCATTAGTAAGCAATTGTGTTACTTTTTAATGCCATGATGGTAAATGTTATGGTAAAGTGTTGGGTTAATTCAGGGGCGCAGATGGCACTGGGGACGGGGGGGACATGTCCCCTCCAGATTGATATTGACCCCATCCGAAATCTAGCATCTACAAGCATAAACGTTGGGGTTTTAATTTAATTAACTGTACGTTTGTTTAATTCCGTGCTCCACAATGTCCTCGTTTTTAAACTAGGAAGCGCTATATATATATATATTGTACAGCTTGGTCCCCCTCACTTCAGAATTTCCATCTGCACCCCTGGGTTAATTCTACCTATAACTTCTCTTTTAATAAGTGAACGTACCTAGAACGTCATCAAACTTTGATGATGTGACAGCTTCCCCTAGTGGCCAGAAGATAATAGTGCCAATCTAACCTAGTCATATGACTTGTGGTATCCTGAAGCTTCATTTTTAAGGGTCAGTAAATAAGGCGGGGGCGGAACTGTGGCTTATTGGGTAACACTGTCGCCTCACAGCGAGAAGGTCATGGGTTCGATCCATGGGTTGGGCGATCTAGGTCATTTTTGTGCCGAGTTTGCATGTTCTCCCAGTGGATTTCCTACGCCTCCAACAATCCAAAGACATGCTACCAGGTTGATTAAAAACACTGAATTGTCCAATAGGTACCTGCGCTGGACTGGTCGACCCTCATTAAAGACAAGGGGTTAAAGACAATGAACTGAACTGAACTGAACTGAATAATGAAAACAATTAATGAATAAACTACACAGCAAATGAAAGTGCTAAACAGGAGCATTATAAATAAAGCTTCCATTTAATTTATATTTAGTCTTATTTTTTAACGAATTATCCATCCATCTATATTTTATATATAACAAATTTCATTAGGTAGCATAGTGGCATAGAAGGGCTCGAGTTTTGCATGGCCATTGTCTACACAGGTCTCTTTTAGGTACACTAACCTTACTGCATCGTGCAGTAGATGGAGCTGAACTAGGTGAGCCACGTAAGATATGTGTTAACCATTGTCTTGTAAGTATTTGGAAAGCCACATGTAGTAAACATGACTTCACAATAATCATAAAAATAAGAGTCTCTACTTTGTGATAAATGCTTTTGATAATTTTAAGGTTTCAGAATTAACGAAATAACCCTGCTTAAATTATCCTAGTAAAATCAGAACATCCTTTAGTTTGGTCAAATGAATGAAAGATATGCCTTGATTACTATCCGTGCATCTTTTTCCCCAGAAGAAAACCCAAAGGGACACAAGGAAAACATGCAAACATCGTTTTTTTTAAATCTTGAGCCGACTCACCTTGTTCATTCGAAAGAGTCGACTCGTTTTAGAAAAAAAAAAATCATCAGTTTTTTTAAAGTACAGTTTTGTTTGTTGGAACAGATCATTATAAATGTTGGTCTTCTTTCTTTTGTGTTTTTCCCCTTCTTTTCGTTAGATATTTTGTAGTTATTATTAATGACAGTTGATTACACGAGCTGAGGCCAAAGGGTACGGGATAAGAAGGATAAGGCATCAGAGCGTAGGTAACAGGTTATTAAAAAAAAGTAAGAGAACGAGGTGCTCCATAGAAACTGGGGAAAGGGAGAGAAGAAACTAATCCAAGCATGCAGACATATAAAGTAAAGCTGAAGAAGGCACTGAAGAAAATGAGGATAAAGAACCTATTGCTGAGACAGTGCCTGGGGGAGATCGTTGGCACATTCGTTCTTATTGTGAGTGCTATTGCATTTTGTATTGTTTATAATTCATATGTTACAGAGGGTAAAAGTCAGAGACCAGATGTAAAAATCATTCACTTCTTATGTGTAATTATATTACAAAGCATTCAAACAGCAAAACAATTAAGATAAATAGTGATGTTTGAACTTCTTAGCATTTCAGATTGCCTTATTTTTCTGTACTGTAGTGTCAGAAAGCAAATCTATATGGACTTCAATGAAGTGTGTTTTTCACTCCATTCCTAAGAGCCTATCTTGAGGAATTGGATGAATTTCAAGCTTGTTACAAAGCATCGACATTTAAGATATTTAATGAAAAACATTGTGTTAAACTGTAGTAGGATTTTTTACGTTTGTTCCCATGCTGTATTTCCAAGTCAGGCAAGTTTAAGTCAGTTAAACTCATATAAAACTATTCGAACTAAGACGTTGCAGATACTTCTGGTGAGATTATTTACTTGTGGAATGGTTATTAGTTCCCTTTGATCTCCGTTATCTATATCTTCATGGTGTCTTACTATCTGTATTATATGGGCACAAAGCATTCACCAGCAGTAATTATTCACGAACATAATACAAAAGTTAAATGTGATTATTATTAAAAGTTACAAATCATGTCATATTGTTTTATTCTCCAGATAAAAATTACAATTGGAATTTTTTCTAAATTATTTTATGATATGTATTTAATTTTTTGTATTAAATTCGAGCAAATGTTTTGATTTTTACCTTTATTTCCTTTAGCTGCCCCCAGACTTGGCACAGTTTTTTCTGATGCAAACCTATATTTATCTGGGCTTGGGGTTGGCACTGGAGCACACTCATAAGGGCATTTCCCAATGGCTATTCTGTTTCTGCATCCCCCAGGATCACTATCTAGTTACAGTATGTCCATACAGATGGCCACCTGACTGATAGATTTTAAAACGTCATTGATGTGGCACTTATACTTCGCCCTAATGCAAGCCTATTGTACCACCCTTGTGCTGGTGAGGGACATTTGTTCATCTGCCAGTTGGATGTTTCACACAGAACTGTACTGTACACGTAGAGCCACAGTATGAACTAGCCCACGACTAGTGCAGACACCTGAGCCTATTCAACCTGTTCCTCTCATCAAACTGTGCATATTTACGAGATGGGCAGGTTGATAGCACCACCTGGAATCTGAGCTCATGAGCTTTACATTTTACTGGTGGTGATTGATTAGATTGTAATGTTCACCAAACAAAATACTGTGTCCATGAAATTTTGTTGGTCACATAAGCAGGGCAAAGTTCAACAGTGAATAATATTAATGTGCTATCATTGATAAGATCTGCTGTTAATGTTAATGGGCATGTACTTTACTCTTTTTGCAACATTCCAACAATGTCAGTGTTCTGCGTACACTATTTATAACTCAATATCCAAATCTTAATAAGTTATTACATAATGATAAAATTGGCATTATAATCCATTATAAAATAATAAAAGCATACCACGTAGACTTCAGCCAGCTTGGCACTTGTTATGGTTATAAACAATATATTACTACTCTGTGCTTTTGACTGTGCACATATTCTTGAAGTGAATTAAACAGTCATTACTTATATTGATTGAAAATCACTATTTAAATGTGATGGTACATTTAATTACAGCACTTGATGATAAAACAGGACAGCAATCACAGCATTTGTTGATAAACATGCAATGCTAATACTACACATAGTATGGCACATATGCTTGATATTCAATTGACTAAACATGACAGGATCTGCTATTAGAAATGGGGTAAACTGCACATTTCAAAAAACCACAATTTTAGAGACATATCCTGACATAAAATTATGCCCACTGACATGAATTAATAACATAATTATCTCTGCATCAAGGCACGTGTTAGTGGGTGGGATATATTAAGCAGCAAGTGAACACTGTATCATCAAAGTAGTTGTTAGAAGTCTGGAAAACATGAAAAAATATTAAAATTACATTTAAAAATCTTATAGTAATGCAATGATGAATTTAACATGAATTCTACAACTGGGTGAAAATGTTAAATATAAATAATTGTCTACATCAAAAGTACATAAGCTGATTAAATTAAGCATCACCATATATCAGAATTCAAAGCAGAAATCCAGGTTATTTCCTTTAAATATAAGGATATACCTATTCCTATGAGAAAATGAGTTACAGCTTGGTAGAAAAATATAAGAATCAACAGACCCATTAAACAAATATGTGAATTTTAATTCTTTGCTCAAGACAAAATAACTAGGTCACAGAGGTAGTCAAAGTTGGACTAGTTCGATTTTTGCATAATAATAACATTTCCTTCTCAAAATACTACCACTGTTGGATCTTGAGTTTGACCGGGATGACACTACCAGCTGTTTCTAAGGAAGCAGAGTGGGACTTCTTATTTCTTTAACATCTATTCCTAATGGCTGAGGCTGAATAACTTTGCATGATTCCTCCCACTGGAACCTGCTTGCAAGAATTTAAACTGATTTTCTCTTTTTTGATTGATTCGTAACATTTAGTTTTTTGATCCTTGTTTCAGCTGTTTGGCTGTTCAGCGGGTGCCCAGATAACGATCAGCAGGCAGACGAAAGGGCAGTTTTTGTCTGCCAACCTGAGCTTTGCAGTGGGGGTCATGTCTGCCATGTACCTCTCTATGGGAGTATCCGGTAAGAATAACGTGAATACATTAGTCAGTAGAATAAAAAGGTTACTCACTCACTATCTTAACACTTATTCTATCAGGGTTGCGATTGATGCTGGAGTCAATACCTGCTTTTCAGTGCAGGGCACACAGTAACACCCGTGACGGGACGCCAGACAATCACAGGGCAGACACACACACACACATTTTTCTATAGTGCATGCCAGCCTAGCTTTTGGTGACTGGTGCATCCCAACATGACCCAGTTAAATGTCTTTGTTTTCTTATTTTCCATTTTGGTTGTTTGTTTTAAGAGCTTTTAAGGAAACTGCCCACTGAGGCATCATTGACATTGGAAGAGTGGAACCTTGCTTGAGCAATACTTCAGTCACTGCAGTAAATGCCTCACCATTTTAGGGATTTGATTCAACACACTTGTGATTCCCTTGATTTTAGTTGGACAGTATACATAAGAAAAACAACTTAAGGTGTTTTATACAATTAGACCCTGTACATTATGCAACCTCTGTGTTATCTGAATGGATCTGAATGACCGTTTAAGTCACGTTTCAGCCAACATTAGCCACTTAAGCATTCTGACTAAAGCTTTTACCATTTATGTCTCCAATATTTGGGCATGCCATACAACATAGTGACATGTTGAAAGCTTGGTCTGTTTCATCTCATCTTTATGTGTCTACTGTTTCTCTTCCTTTGTTACTCTCTCAGGAGCTCATTTGAACCCTGCAGTATCACTGAGTTTCTGTGTATTGGGTAATCTTCCATGGAGTAGCCTTCTTCCTTACAGTGTATCTCAGGTGCTGGGGGCATACCTCGCTTCCTCAGTGGTCTTCACCATGCATTATGGTAAGCTTTGTTTGTTTTATTAGGATTTTTTAACATGGTTGCATCAATGACAGACACACCGTAGATATTCGTTACTAAGCATCGTCAGTGTGCAACTTTCTATAAAACAGTCATTGACATGTATGTATATCCAATTCATCTCAATTGCATGTTTCTGGGCAGTGAAGTAAACCAGATCACCCAGAGTAAACCCCCACAATCCTATACCAATCCCATATAATAATTACTCCGGTAAAACAAAGCAGGACTTTAAACTGACATAACTTGTAATTTATTTTGATACTGAGAATAGGATACTTTAGTACTATAAAGTCTTTGATCATATTTAGCATAAAGGCTACCCATCAATCTACACATTAAAACATCACAGAACAGATGCTAAAGTCAGTAAGGAAACCCATGCTAAACCTATGCCAAAAGAACAACTTATGGCAGGTAAGATTAATAACTACTAAATGACCAAGCACATATTTTACCGATATACATCAAAACTTTTTTGCTATGTCTGAAAAGTAGTTTCTCCACACTAGATGCTATCATGAAGTACAGTGGTGGAGTTCTTACTGTTTATGGTCCTAATGAAACAGCATCCATCTTTGCCACATACCCCACTGAAGGAGTTTCTCTGCTAACCACTTTCTTTGACCAGGTCAGTGCATAATGATTCTGTAGTAATTGATAAGAAATGGCAACTTGATATTAATATGCATGAATTATAAGCGAGACGTCCAACAAGTGGGTTAGATGTAAACTTGAGAATTGTTTACCATTGCATTACCATTCTAAATTCCTCTGGCTTAAAATTAATTTTCATTTATGTTTTGCACTGAGCGTCATCAGGTATTAGTTAGACTGTTGTTATGTATAGGTAGCTTTATTTGGAAATAAAGAAACTGGGCAAACAAATACAAAGTACAGTGCAGATATGAGGTCAGTAACCTTTCCAATGTTGTAAGAAAACACTACTAAGAGAAGGTAGTAGAAAAAGGGGGATAACAAAATACAGAGAACGTAATCTATGACAAAGATATCATGAAAGGCCGTGTTTACGCAGTTGACTTTGACTCAGTGAGTGACAGACTTATAAACCATTGTAAGACTAACAACTCATATAATAACTTTATACTACATATAAGGCAACTTATTAATGTGCCTACTAAAATTACATGGAGTACAATACAGTAGCCAAGGTAAGAAAATAAACCCATACGCTTATTCTAGAAGAAAGTTAGGATCTAATGTAGTTAGAATCAAGTGGGTCAGATTCAAGTTTAAGAACCAACAGAAACAGGTACATTTTGGAAACAGGCTTTTGGAACAAACGAGGTAACGGTTCCAATATTTCTGTCGTGAAGTGATCCAAAGTAATATAGTATATACAGCAGAGGAAAATAAGTAAGACACTTTAAATGATCTGTTTTTATAGTTTTACAATTCATGGGCATGTGTTTGACCAAAATGAGCTGTGTTATTTTATTATATTCCAATAGTTTTTTCTGGTATACATTGACAATGGTGGGCAAATACAGTGCTGACCACTTATCAGAAAGGGGCTTGCTCAACAGTGGCATATTTTGCAATCTAACGTTTAATATGCCAGTGCCATAATACCGATAAAACGACTTCAATACTAAAAGAAACTACTTCAATACTAAAAATAAAATTCCTCTCTGTATTGATGTTTTTGTCAGGTGGTTGGAACCGCTACACTGTTGTTGTGTATCCTGCCACTAAGTGATAAAAAAAACAGGCCAGCTCCTGATGCACTGCTCCCACCCATCGTGGCAGCTGTTGTTTTGGGTATAGCCATGGCCATGTCCTCTAATTGTGGTGGTGCCATCAATCCAGCTCGGGATTTAGGGCCTCGACTCTTCACTTATACCGCAGGCTGGGGAAGCGAAGTTTTCACGTAAGTTTCGGATGACACTTTTGAGCTTTTTAGACTTTTATTTGGTCTTCTCTACTTAGGAATTAAAGTTAATAATTCATCTTTACTTTCCCATGATCTGATATCTTTATAAGAATTACTTCGATTAGAGACTCTAAAGCAAAGGATGTTTATGGTTTGGACACTACATTTTTAAAATTGTATAAGGATATCCTGGCTAGTCCCATTGCTAAATTGATTAATCATTCAATTAATCAAGGAATTTTTCCAAGT